>CAKNXH010058837.1:0-41395 GCA_932178445.1 Andricus quercusramuli
TATATATATATATATATATATATATATATATATTCTATGGGATTTAAATAAGCTTGAAATAAAAGAAGCCTTTTTAATTTTTGATTAGTTTTCTCTTTAATGTATATACTTATAATTAAGATATATAATAATTTGTATTGCACAATTTGAGATCAGAGTCCTTACCAATATAAACGTAGACAAGATTAGTCAAAACATGTCCATATTTCACTCTTCTGGAAAAATCGTGGCTATTTTCATAGTTCACGTGACGCGACCGAGTTCAGTTTCAATTGAATGAAAAGTAAGGACGAAACGTGTTTCAAAAGAATGTTCTACGCAGTGGTGTTATAATGTTATTTATCACGCTATAACCCCTCTCGCATTCCGCTGAGCTGCAGGGCAAGGCCTTTATGCAGTCAACGAGTGGTTTCAAATTTTCAGGAATTCGTTTTCCACCTTCTTCAATAAAATTTCTTAAACTTTCAATCACTGGTCATTTTGGTAAAAAAAATATGCACACAACCTTGAAGCAGAATCCTGTCCATAGAAAACGTCTCAATCAGTTGGCCAGGTATTAGGATGAATAGTGTGTCTTCTAACAGTTGAGCATATTCATCCTTTCCTACATCATTCTCAATGCTATTTAGATGCGATGCTTGCGTCGTAAAGAAACGGTTAGTTAATGAATTTATCAAACTTTTTAAGAACTCTTCCCTATTAATAATAGTGACCTTTCTATTTTATTCTAAAATTATATCAATAAATTCAATTTTTTCTTCTGCAATACGCGCTTCTTTAGCTTTGTCAAAATCTTTTCCCTGAGTTTTCATTGTCATAAAAACAAAAAGCGTTCTTCAGATAAATTCATCTGCTATCGATATATTGCAATCTCTACTTTGTAAATTTCCTGAAAGGCTTGAGAGTTCTTTTAAAATATCGTAAAAAAAGAGTCAAATCTTTCAAAAAATGTACTGATCGCATTCAACTTAGCAAGCTGGTGTATTTTGCTCTTTCAGATTTCGTTTTTCCAGTGTCTTTCGAAGCTCATTCGAAATAATTTTCGATAATCATTCCACACCGATTTAATGTTTTTGAAGCTCATAAAAACCCATCTTACCCCTAGTATTGGCCCTATTTTTTTTATTTGAACCCCCAAGTCTGAAGCAATCGTTTCTAACTCTCTGAAATTTTTTTGGTGACTGATTGTACAAAGAATACAATGTATCCATGAATGATTGGAAGTGAGTAATCGCATTCTGGTCCGCTATAACATCACTAACAGCTAACTCTAGTCGATGATTAAGACAGTGAAAAATGATAATGTTCGGGAACATTTCCTTCAGCATTGTCGCCACGCCGGAATTTCTTCCAAGCATTACACTGGCTCCATCACTAGCAAACCCAAGCAAGTTTTGTTTGAGAAAATCGTTTTCAAAGCCATATGATTTCAGGCAAGAGAGTAATGCATTAACAATAGTTTCAGCGTTTCAATTTTCGAGTTCAGTCAGATCTAAAGCTACATTAGAATTTACTGCCTCAAGGACGACTACTACATTTTTAATTAATTTGCTATCAAATCAATAATATTAGTCGAACTGTAACGACTGTGCAAAGTGATGCCTAGATCTGTATTATTATTGCATGTAGTTTCTACGGAACTTGCGTGATTTTTTGACATCAAAGTTTCAAATTTTCCTTCTTTAGCGTGCTGTAAAATACTTTCAACTTCTTTACGTTGATATGACGATTGATGAATAGAAATTTTATATCTAAGTGATTTTAGGTTCTTCTCGCGTGTATCTCCAATATAAGTCACATTAAAATTACTCCATTCCATACCTATAAACATACATTGCATTTTTTCTCCACCTAATACCTAATACTTTCATTTTATTTGGTTGCAAACAATTTTTTTTAAATTTTGATATTCAAACTAAAATGCAATATATGCAAATCGTTCAAAATGATTGGTCTCATATCTAAACCCATTCAAAAATAACCATTATGTGCCTACATTTTAAGGTCGATTAATAGTTTCATTAAAAAGATTTTAATTAAGTGATGTTACTTGTCTGAGTAATAAATTGTAGATGAAACGGTAATAAATTGTTAAATTGACATAGTTCAGACCAATGAAAGAATCCATAAGATGTTGAAGTTCCTTCATTCCTTGTTTTCGTCAACGTTTCGAAAACGAATTGTTTTCCTCATCAGGACAAAAGCATCATTGAAAGGTTATTATTCATAATCCGAAGTCAAATGATTAGTGTCGTTGTATTTGTAGATTAAATGAGATACAAAATTTTATAATTTCTCCAATTCTTATTATTCTGTGAATAAAAAATATAAGAATTTTAATTTTAATTTATAACATTTTAAATGTAACTGCAATTAAGTTAGATTAGGTTGAGAAAATGTTAATTTATATTTACCATCTTTGAGATTTATATTATTTTTAAAATAATTAATAGATGAAAGCTTTATCTTAAAGGCAATGTTCCTTGCCATTGGACTCTTTTACTTTAAAGAATGTGACAAAGCTTCCGTTTTGCTCCATTTTTCACGTACTAAATGAGAGAACGAGATATATAAACGAAGAGGAAGAATTACAATGACGTATCATCGAACTGTATACCTTTAGATCTAAGATTTATAACTTGAGTAAATATTTAAAAATTATTAACAATCACCTGAAAAATCTTGTTAAAATTGAATTTAAGTTAAGATAGAATAATACTTCAATTTTTAAAATTTCACTCTTTTTATTTTGATAAAAAAGATAAAGTTCACCAATTTCATACATTAAAAGATTAACAGTAAAAAAAATGGTTTTTAAATTAACAGTTGTTATAAATTCAACAAAATTTTTTAATAAAAATAAAAATGTATCAAGATATATAATCTTTTATATTTAATGAGTTAAATCAGCATTTTTATTTTATTTATTTAAATTAAAGAATCTAAAATTATGTTATACAATGGACTATAATTATTAATGTCAGAAATTATATTTAAACAAATATTACTGTTTTTTTTATAAAAAACATTTCTGCTATTATTCTTTTTAAATTTGTTAGGTTCATAGTGTAAGCCTGTAACCTTTTCCCAGTCAATTAAATGTCCAGTTTCAACCTGGTGTTTAGCAATAACTTTATGATTCTTAGGGTTTTGTCTAAAAATATCAAAATGTTCATTCATTCTAGTAGAAAGTAATCTACCAGTTTGACCAACATAACATTTATTACAATTCAAATATTGAATGTTATATACTCTATCAGTAAGTTTATAAGTTTCTAGAGAATCTTTATCTAATTTTATAATTTTGTCTAATTTTGAATCAATCTTAAAAGTTGTTGTGATATTAAAATCATTCAAAATTCTTTTAATTTCAAAGCACAACTTTCCATGAAAGGATATAGAAACTGAAGCTTTAAATCTAAAATTCTTAACAATGTTTGTATCTGATTGTTTCGAAAGAGAATCTTTCATTGTTTTGATTTTATTATTAATATGTGTTTGAATAAAATCTACTGGATAAATATTTAAATAAAGATTTTTTTTGATGAATTTCATGTTTGATTCATGTGATAATTTAAAAGATGTATCAAAAAGATTTTTAACTGTATCAAGTTTAGGTTGAATTGGATGGTTAGAGAAAAAAACTTAAATATCTTCCAGAATAAGTATCTTTGCGATACAAATCTGTAATAATATTACCTTCGCTCGCAAGTTTGAGCGCGCCTTCTTCGCGCTCGATTAGGTATTCATCTCGCGCTTCGCGCTCGATAATGAATTCACCTCGCGCTACGCGCTCGGATACATTTGCCGGACGCTTTAAGCTCGGTTCCCTTAAGTTTTCGCACTTCGTATGCTCGCTATTGCGCGCTTTGCGGGCTAATACTCTCTGTCTATTGACCTTAAGGAACTCATTCTCATCAAGACACTCGCGCTTCACGCTCGATATTTCGTTTAAAAATCATGTCAACCTCGCGCTCCACGCTCGTTTCTGTTCATCGTATAATAGAAACTTAAAAGTTTGAGTGCGCTTACGGCGCGCGATATGCTCGTCGCGCTTTGCAACGACCATATGTTATGTTTGTTGTTCTTCAGATAAAAATGACTAAACTTGTATTTTATTTAAAATGAAGAAGGGAATTCCTTTACTTCAGCGTATATTTCCGTATTTTCTAATAAATCATACAATCAGAAAAATTTTTTCCAACTATCTGAAAAGGGGAGAAAAAAAAGTATCTAAGTCGTTTTTGGAACATATATATGATAAATTTTTGAATGATTATTGAAAAATGGACATTGGACGTTTGTTGAGTTCTCTTTCTTCTCCATCCCCGCTCTAAGTTTATTTTAGAGACTAGAAGGTAGTGGTCAGTATTGCATTCAGAGTCCCTCATGACTCTTGTATTTTTTACTAGTTCTCTTAATCTTTCATCCGCAATAACTAAGTCAATTATACTGCGGTTATTTTCTTTACACCAGGTGTACGTGTGGAACATTTTATGTCGGAACCAAGTATTTGTAATAAATAGGCCTTTTTCTAAGCATAAGGTAACTAACTTTTCCCCGTTATAATTTTTTCTTGGATCCCCAAATTTACCTAATACCCTTTCTGTATCTGTATCCTGACGTTGGACGCCGACCCATCCGTTCATATCTCGTAGCAGAATGATTCATTCACCATGATCACAAGTACTTTTTGTATCATTCAAAGTGTCCCAGAAGGCGTCTTGGACTTCTGTCGGATCACTATCAACTAGGGCGTAGGACGCTATGATTAATAATCTTCTGATTCCTACCTTCATTCTAACCCACAGCAATCTGGCACATACAGATGTCCTATGTTCCGATCTGCCAATTCCCGGCCTACCTCTAGGTACCAAACCAAAAACTCCTTTTTTATACAATAGGTTAGGTTAGGTTTAATACAGGCGGGAAATCCATGGAGAACTCCCCTGGCGCTCAAGCTGTAAAGCCTATTGTGCCACACCCTTACTTCTTCACTCTCAGCAGTCGACCCCAGACCTATTGACGAAGCCTAGTATGTCGACCACCGATCGCGTTTCGATTTCCTCTGTTTCCATAAAATGGACCCCGAGGGTCTTTTGCCTGAGCCTAGCTAATGCCGGTCACTGGCATAATACATGCAGGAATGTTTCGTCATCCCTGCCGCACCTCCTGCACTCCGTCGTGGGGCTATACCCCATTTTGTGCATATGATAGTTCAAGTGATTGTGCCCTGTTTAGGTCCGTACCACTGTCCTTATGTCTTTCTTGGGTAAACTCAGGATTTCCCTGGCTCTTTCCATCCTATAGGTATACCCCCGGATGGATTTCGCCTGACGACAACCCTTGATTTGTTCCCAGTATTCCCTGTGTTTTGTTCGGATCCAGTTTTTAATAGCCATCCCTGTATGGCCAGGGACACATATAAGAGCCACTTTGTTTCATTCTGCAAGTTGGTTTAATGCCTTTTTGCATTCCAAATCAGTTCTGGTGTTACTTCTGGTTTCCCTATTGCAGTTGTGTCGCTTGGCTGTCCGAAGAGATCGTGATCTGTCTGCCAGCAGCGTTTTCCTCTATTAGTGTTTCAGCACAGCGAAGGACGGCCAGGACCTCCGCTTGAAAGACAGTAGCATGTCGCCCGAGTGTGATCCCTATCCCTTTCCCTCCCTTTCTTTCATAAATTCCTGCTTCTGACCCTCCCTCTCCCCTGGAGCCATCCGTATACCAGATTTCCCCCTGGAGGAGTGGGTTACTATTTTCTTTCCACAGATCCCTACTTGGGATACAGATGCGGAAAGCCTTGGCAAAGTTGAAGCGTTTTGTTATTTTATCTTGCCTCATCTGTAGAATCGGCAGTGTGCTGATATCACTCGGGAGTCTAGAGTGTTTAGTCCTCGGAGTCCATCTATTTGCTCTTGTCAGGCGGCCCATCGCATGAGCCGCTCTGGCGGTTATCGCAACATGTAGGGGTTCCTCACAGAGCATGAATCCTATCGCCGCTGTAGGCGCAGTCCTCATTGCTCCAGTCAAACCTCTAAATGCTAGCGTTTGTAATCTTCGCAACCGGTCCTGCATTCTTTTATATCCCGCTCGTGGCCACCAGACCACGGCCGCATGTAGGATCCTGGGTTTTAAAACAGCAGAGTAGAGCCATGCAAGCATTTTAGGCCCTAACCCCCACGTCAACCCGAAGGATCTCCTGCACATCCAAAAAGTCATGACAAATTTCCTGCATTGGGTCTCCAGGTGCTTCGCCCAGCTCAGCTTGCTATCTAGGATTACTCCTAGATATTTAACTGAATCTGAAAAAGTCAGCTTCCCACCACAAGATACAGGAGCGTTAGCTTTCGGAACTTTATAATTCCTCGTGAAAATGACTAGGTTGGTCTTTTCCGGATTTACCGAGAGCCCTGTGCTATCGCGCCAGAGCTCTACGATGCGCAGCGCCGACCTTATAAGACCCATCAGCGTTTCCAGATGAGCCTCCCTAACTAGGATTACAAATTCGTCCGCATATCCTTAGGTATAGTACCCTTCTTTATTTAGCCTTGGAAAGAGGCCGTCCACTACAATGCACCACAGGAGGGGCGACAGGGCACCCCCCTGTGGGCAACCCCGCGGAGCTATCCCCCTTACTAGGCCTTCGCCCCATCTGGTTTCGAGTCTTCTTCGGCGTAGCATACTTCCTATCCAGCATACTAGCTGAACCGGCACGCCACATCTCCAAGCTTCTCGGCAGATGACTTCTGGAGGAGTATTGCTGAAGGCACCCTCTGTATCCGAGAAAGCGCCCACAGCGTACCTCTTTTGTTCCTACTGCTGCTCCAATTTTGCTACAACAGCATGAAGCGCAGTTTCTACCGAGCAGCCTGCCTGGAAAGCATGCTGCCCTCTATGCAGCGGGGAGGCCAAAAGCACCTCATCCCCAATGAATCTATCGACCAGCTTCTCTAGCGTCTTCAGAATGAAGGAAGTCAGGCTGATTGGTCGGAAATCTTTGGCAGCAGTGTAACCCTCCATTCCAGGTTTGGATATGAAGGCCACTCTGCCGTCCTTCCATGCCGATGGCACGTGTTTAAGGACTATACTTGCCCTAAATAATTTCGTCAGAAGAGGGACGACCAAATCCATACCTTTTTGTAAAAGCGCTGGGTAAATGCCATCCGCCCCTGCGGATTTAAAGGGGCAAAAGGACCCTACGCTCCATTCCACATTTTTGTAATAAGCGATCTCAGCGGCGAAACTCCAGTCAGCCCTCTCCACCCCCTGGCCCCGGTCTTCCTCCTCTTGGTCGGTTCCGATTCGCTAAAAACCCGGGAAGTGAACTTCCATCAGGTGATTCAGCGTTGCTTCTTCATCCTCGGCCAACTCACCATTATCGAGCCTTATGAGCCCGAGGCGAGCTTCCGGATTTTTCGCTGGGATCTTGTGGAGCTTCGCTGTTTCCGGAATGTTTTTCGATTCCTCGCAGAACCCCCTCCAATCTTCCTGCTTATAATTCCTTATATTTTTATTGCATTCGCACTGGGCCTTCTTATAGATGTCCCAGTCCAAAGGCAATTTAGTTCTATTTGCCCTATTGCACAACATTCTTGTCTTTCTACGGAGTTTCTCCAGGTGGGTGTTCCACCATTCTGCTCCCTTCCTAGACTTGATAGTGCTTGTAATGCATTTGTTCTCATATGATGTTGTCAGAGCCCTTCGCAGAAAATCCGCGGCGTGCTCCAACTCATCAATGGTACCATAGCTTGTGGGGAATTCCGCAAGCCTACCTTCGAGCTCCTCTTTATATGAGTCCCAAAGTGTATTTCTGGGGTTTCTGATATTAGAAACCACCGGTTTTCCTAGTATTAATCGGAACACTATGTGTTTGTGATCCGAAAGAGACTCCTCATCATTATTTCTTGTTTGTTTGTGACGGGTTTGCCTTTTGACCCACACTTAGATCTCAGGTATCGAGCAGATAGTGTCGTTGCTTTGTCTCTGTTCCCACCTGCTCTCATTTTTCTTGCTTTGATAAGGGTGCTGTATGAGCACCGAAACGTTGGTAAATATTGTGCATGCTTTCATATTATGATGTGATAATAATAAAAATAAAAAAGACGAAAGAAATAAAAAAAGAAGGAAGGGGATTTGGTTGGTTGCCTCATCATTTTTCTTTCCTCTTTCTTATTTTTATCCAAAGAAACAATTTTTTTTGTTTTTAGGAATTGCAATAGGAGCATGTTGTGGTGTTTGTCCAAATTTAATCGTTCAAAATCTTGTTTTATTTTCAGGAATTCTATACATTAAGATACAATTTTAACTTATTTCGAGTACGTCTCATTCGATTATAAAAAAATTTCACAATATAGAAATAGAGTTTTTTTCTATTTTATAATGTAAATAAAATATTTTTCCACACTTTTGCACTTTGGAAATTAAAATTCGAAAGAAAAAAATTTAATAAATTTATGTGATAGATGAGCCCTGAAACCTGTATAATTGTCATACTTAAGCATCAAAATTTAAAAAAAAGTAGGGCGCAATAAACTGAGGTGAAATAAAATAAAATAAACTAAAAGCTGTCAATCAAATTTTTTTCTTTTCGCTAAATTGTATGTTGCTTAAATTCACCTGAACCCCTAAAGGATAGAATTTCTTATCGCAGTATTCCTGAACGACTTTGTTATATTTTAAATTAGTAAGAAGTTCTATTCGCTCACTTTAGAGTTTAGAGAGAAGCGCAGAGACTTCTGATAACACAAGCTATGATCATCCCCCACCGAACTGAACCTTTCCGCAGGAGGCACCCTTCGTTCATAAGCAGGCAAAATTACGGGATTTAACTTTTTAATTTCTAAATGTACGATTTGAAAATAATTTATTTGGAACCTACAAATTTTTACGATTCCACGTATATATAATTTGCATTTAAAAGTTGAAAATTGAAAGAAAAAAAATGTTTTTCCTTGATTAAAACTGATGAAATTTTTAACTTTTTCAGACAAATTATACATGCCCGGAATTGGAAAAAAAGGTTCGTTCTGAATATATTATTCTCAAGTCGCTAATTGCAAAATTAAACATTTTTAAATTTTGTAATTTTTACCTGATTATTCACAAAAGTCCTATACTAAAACTCTGCGAACCACTTTTCCATAGACAATTGTTTCGTTTATTACAAGTACCTGAGACTCATACTAGAGACACAGTTGAATGAGAAAAGGATGCATAGGGGAATCGTTGAATAAAAATAGTATATAATAAAACTTCCTTTGAACAAAGAAATTGATTTTAATAAAAATAAATTGTTAACAACAAAAAAATGAATTTTAACCGAATAGTTGAATTTTCAACCCAAAAGATGAATGTTTAACCAAGAAGATTGAATGTCTATCAACAAAAAAAATACTATTTTGACTATTTGTTAAGCGTAAAAATGCTTAATGAGATTTTTGTGTAAGTTCGAAGTAAATCTCTGACTTCGAGCGCTTTATTTGCGTTTATGAGTACAGGTCTAGAACTAAACTCCTCAGAGAGGCGGCGCTTTACATATGGGGTAAAATTTCCCAAGTGTCCCCGCCTAAAATTTAGTTGTCGCCTATCTTATTCAAACTCCTCCAGATTGTAGTGCTAGTGGACCTCCTTAAATTCTGTAAAGGGGGCGCACCCAGTATAACGGGTTGTCAAGATACAGGGGCCAGAATTTTCAACGATTCACCCCGACTGCTAACCTTCAATTGTACATAACTCCTGTTAAAGTTATCCAATTCAACTTTTTTATGAGGGTTTTAGAAAGGTATTTTAACAAGGTTTACAACAAAAATAATCGTTGAACGATAAAAAAATTATTTCACCTTGATTTTCCATTTAAAAAACATTTTCGTGATTTTCTCCCAATGCGGCATTTTTGATATTTTTTTAGTTAGGCTAGAAAAAAATCTTGATTTTTTCTCTTGAAAAACGCTCCAGAACGAAAATGGGATGGCAAGTATTGGTTGAGTTGCAGAAGGTCATAAGAGCGCGGGTGCCCCGCGCCAACGAGCCACGGGGCTTCTAGGCGTGCTGTAGTGACTCAGTTGTTCTAATAATTGATAAAAATGATTTTCCAGTTAACATGTAACGAATATTTTATTTTACACTTACTTTCATGTAGCTGGAGAACGATTTACATATTATCTTAATTAAAATTTTCAAATGGTTCCATTTTAGGAAAACGATAGTTCATAATAAAATCATTCACGATTTTTGTGGACGGTTCTGCTTATCTGTTACATTTCGAGATGCTTTTTAATAAGTCGTCTTGCTTGCCACGTTTTGGTGAGTTTTTTTGGTGTTAATCTCTTTGTCTTTAACAGTTTTTGACGTGAGTCTCCTTGCCTTTCACATTTTGGGGGCAATTTGAAAAGACTCACCGCACGTGCAAGTCTCCACGCGTCGTCTCAGAATCCGATTTTGACTGCTGATGCTCTATATCAATGGGCTAAAAAAAACTTGCCTGAAACGGTAGTATTTTTCATCTCCAAAGAAAATCATGCCGCCACTGCTGAAAACCTCAAAACTCGATTCGACTCTGCAAAGACTGTGCTAGGCACACAAAAATACCATTCCTTTGTACCCTCTTCAGAATCGACTCTAACTTTGAAAAAGTATTCGTCATCTCCACAGTATGACATTTTCCCGAAGAGAAAAATCGCAAAGAGATCGCGAAGAGAAGAGCAAAGTGAACGTTAAGCTGAATAAAAAATCACTTTTTAAGTAACACAGTGAGAGGCAAGGGGACTTACACCCGAAAAGCACCCCAAAACGTGAGAAGCGAGGGGATTCACTTAAAAAAGGCACTCCGAAATGTGATAGGCAAGGAGACTCACGTCAAAAATGGTTAGAGGCAAAGAGATTAACACCAAAAAAACTCACCAAAACGTGTGAAGCAAGACGACTTATTAAAAACCATCTCGAAATGTAACAGATAAGCAGAACCGTCCACCAAAATCGTTAATGATTCTATTATTAACTATGGTTTTCCTACAATGGAACCATTTGTACATTTTAATTAAGAAAATATATAAATCGTTCTCCAGCTACATGAAAGTAAGGATAAAATGAAATATTCGTTAAATGTTGATTGAAAAATCATTTTTATCAATTATTAGAACAACTGAGTCACTACAGCACGCCTAGAAGCTCCGTGGCTGGTTAGCGCGGGGCACCCGCGCTCTTATGACCTTCTACAACTCAACCAATACTTGCCATCCCATTTTCGTTCTGGAGTGTTTTTCAAGAGAAAAAATCAAGCTTTTTTTCTAGCCTAACTAAAAAAATATCAAAAATGCCGCATTGGGAGAAAATCACAAAAATGTTTTTTAAAATGGAAAATCAAGGTGAAATAATTTTTTTATGGTTCAACGATTATTTTTGTTGTAAACCTTGTTAAAATACCTTTCGAAAACCCTCATATAAAAGTTGAATTGGATAACTTTAACAGGAGTTATGTACAATTGAATGTTGGCAGTCGGGGTGAATCGTTAAAAATTCGGGCCCCTGTATCTTGACAACCCGCTATACTAGGTGGGCCCCCTTTACAGAATTTGAAGAGGTCCACTAGCACTACAATCTGGCGGAGTTTAAATAGGATAGGCGCCAACAAAATTTTAGGTGGGGACACTTGGGAAATTTTACCCCATATGCTAATTAAACGTAGAGTGGGGGTAATTGTCAGCTCGTAACAACCCCCTTTTTAGATTGAACTTAGTCTCTAAGTTTTGTTTTTTATCTTTAAATGTTTCGTTCTTTGAACTATGCTACCTGTTTCGTAGTTTGACAATGATTCGGGAGTTGGTTGGGTTTGATTAGTTTTGGGTTTGATTAGAAATTAGATCGGTGGATTACTTTATTTCTATTACTGAATAATTTGATTGTTTTCGGAAAGCATCCCTTTATGCAATCGAAGATGTCTAATTTTGCTAAAGTATACAAAGTTCCTAGTCCTAAATCGGCGTAACCTAAATATTGCAACCATTCTAAACTAGTTTCTTTCCAAGCACTGAGCATTCTGTGGGTGACAATAGTATGTAAGATATTTTCGGTGACGTCCAGGCTAATTTTGGCTTGCTTAAGTTCTGCGTGAGATATTTGTCTTAGAAGTTGTACTAATTTTTTTTCTAACCTGTCAATGTCTTTTTCTTCAAAATTTATCTCGTATGTTACATTTAGCCATTGTGTTTTATGAGTTTCTTATGATTTTTTTAATTCTAGGGTGTCGTAGCCGTTGTACACTTTGCATCCAAATCTTGTAAGTTTTTGGGATTCAAACATTTTTTCTGTTTTGGCTGAATCTTCGCAACTTATGTCTAAGTCTAATAGTTTGGAGGGTACTATAATATAACTATTTATTATAGGTATGAAAGTTTCCTTGTTTAGCAGGTAAGGTGACTGATGACATTTGTTTTCTGAGTATCTTTTGAGTAAACTGGCTTCGCAAGATTCGCTATCTATTAACTTGATATTAGTTTGGTTTCTTCTAAATATTTTGTATACATCTATCTGTTTACATTTGTCAATGGTCTGTCTGTCGGTTGGCACATATGAGTCTCGGTATTTAATGATCATGTCATAGTCGGGGACTATTGATATGTGGACTTTATTTACTTGTATGGGGATAGGGACTATTCTTTGTAAGGAACCTTCTTCCTTCTCAATTACCGGTATCTCCAGTATGTATGTCAATAGGCCTTTGATTACTGCTACGAAGAGGGTACTGATGTCTATGATGTGCTGGTAGTTTTCTTCTTCATTGTCAAAATGGTAGCGCGTACGTTGAGTTGTCTCGAATTCTTTAATGGTTTCTTTCAACATCTTTGGTGTTAAAATTTGGGGATGTACTATCCCGTGCTCTCCGTCGTTTATGGCGTGGTTCGCTGTTTCAATATCCTCGTTTGTTTCATCTAATAGTATTGTTGCTAATATTAATTTTGAGTTGACAAAACTATCCTTTGTTGCACCATTCAGTCCGTATGTGATGTTTCTTACAAACTGTCTGTCGGTGTTCTCCTTGGCAGCTATCCATTTATGGTCCGTTGACGAGGATTCTAAGAATAATATAAGTATTTTTGTGTGATTTGACAGGATGCTAGCTATGTTTTTGTTATCTCTGTAAATTGTGTCAAATTCGGTGTTAATTTGTTTCATGTCGGATTCGCTCAATGCTCCGAACAGAGTTTTGGATATATCGCCCACAAAATTCGCTAATCCCCTTTTTTGACGTTGTTTGCCTAATAACTTGTGTAGGATATTGTTTTTACTGGTTAGTCTATTGTAACGGTTCCTAACCAATTGCAGTTCATAATAAGGTGTGCATTTCTTGTTACAGGCTAGTTCTGCCATAGTAATGGTGTTGTCGATGGCTTTAATCCGGTTTTCGATGGATGTCATATTGATAGCTATAACCATTTTCCACTTTTCATGAAACAAGTGTACTTTAGAGATTTCCTTGATGTAGACGTTTCCTTGAATTTTTTCAAGAGTGTATTTAGCACTGATGATCGGTGCTAGGGCCAGCAGGAATGTCCAGAAGGGTGTCATTATCGTATGTGAAATAGGGCATTGTCTGATTTATATGAATTCAGATAATTTCGTCCTTATTTCTTATTCGTGAATTATTGTTGTCTAAGTAGTCAATAACTTCAACAGGGCCTTTCCAAGACGGTTCCAGCTTGTTAGACTTAGTATTGTCAATGATTTTTCCTGTGTCTCCTGGTTTGTATAGGGGGTGTTTGTGAGTGATATTTTTGTCAAGTCTTTTCTTCGTTTTTTCGGTTTCTATGTCTATTCTTTCTGTAGCCCTTCGTAGGTTTTCTTCGTGCTTCTTTTTCCACTTTCTCACTAGTTCCGGATACGTCTGGGTTGGTGAACACGCTGCCGATGATGGTATGTTAGCTTCTCTTCCAAACATAAGTTCAAAGGGTGAAAATCCTGTTGTTTGGTTCTTCATTGTGTTGCTTGAAAAGTTAATAAATTTCAAATTGTCATCCCATTCATTGTTTCTTTCTGAGATGCTTGTTTTGATTAGGTTCCCTAGGGTGGAGTGCATTCTTTCGATGTTTCCGTTGGACTGCGGATGAAAAGCTGTTGTTTTTACATGATTGATTTGTAATGCTTCTTCAAACTGTTGCGTCAGTTCTGATAGAAAGTTTTGTCCCTGGTCTGTTAGGATTGTTTTGGGTGCTCCGAAGATGTAGATGTAGTGATCGAGCAGCCCTTCTGTTATTGAACTAGTTGTCTCATTAGCCATCGGGATTAACACCGTGTAGCGGGTTAATCTATCTTGTAGGCTCAGAATATATTTGTTACCTTTTTCTGTTTCGGTTAATGGGCCGTATATATCTAGGGGAATAAATCTAGGGTTTCAGAGGAATGTCTGGTATAATTCCCTCAGCTTGGTTCTTGATTCTTAAGGTTTTTTGAAGATGCCAGATGGGGCATGTTTTGACGTACTTTTTAATTTCTTCATCCATACCTATCCATTGTCTTATTTTCTTCGCTTTTTCAATGGTATTCTTTTCCCCAAGATGTTCCGCATGTGCTTATTTAAGGATATTAGTTTTTTCTTCTTTCGCTAATTCTCGGGTATTGTTAAAGCATAGGTGAAATCCTAAGTCGGGATACAAGTTAAATAGGTATTCCATCATTTCCTGTATCAGTTCCTTTTCTATTGGTGTAAATAGTGGGTCACCGCATATAAATCTTATCAATGTTAATTTTTTGCTGATAGTTTCATCGATGAACCAGCCTGGTTTCCGTAACTAATCCTCTTCATTATATTTTGGCATGTCTTCTCTGTTTATTACTTTCCAGAGTTTTCCGACGGCGTTGGGTTTTTTTTTTATATTTCTTGCGTTGGTTTCAATGTCTATGTCATAAAATCGTTGTAAAGATCATTTTTTTGAGGTGTTTCGGATCCAGATGAATTATTGGGATCGTCGTTACTTTCTACTGATTCGCACATTCTTCTGACTAAGATTTCAAATTTTTCTTGTAGTATTTCGTCCTTAATAATAGTGGGGCGTTTACCTGGTGTACCCAAAATTTCGGTAATATCGTCATCGTAAATGTCGCGAGCTAGGGTCTTTCACATTGTGTAACCAAGTGAGTGCTTTATGATCAGTTTTGATTTTGAACTTGTTTCCTAGCAAGCATTGACGTAACCTTTTCATTGCTCATACCATAGCTAAGAGTTCTTTTTCTGAGGTGCTGTAATTTTCTTCTGCTTCATTAAGGGCATGCTCTCCGGTGACCACGTGACCAAACCAGTCCTTAGCTATGAAATTTCTTTTGGTGTTCACCATGTCTAAACGCAATGATATATCGCTCTTAAAATTTGGAATGTAGGAAATGCGAAAATAAATTGCGTTTATATATTTAGTTTCAGTAATAATTTTGAAAAAAAATTTCCATGTAAAAAATAAATGTGTAAAATTATTTTCATTTTGTTTTGGTGCTCACTACGTCCACACGGATTGAGATATCGTGTTTAGAATTTGAACGATAAAATAAAAAGCACTATAGAACGTTAGCATACATCTATATGTTTATAATTTCAAAGAAATTTAATTTATAAATTGATAAAATAGGATATTACCACTCGAACTGTAGCACTTTGTAGGTAATGTTTGGTTTGATGCATTTCAGATTCTCTGATTCACGTATGTTGATAACTGACGAAAATTTTGGACTAAATCGTTTAAACATTTAAAAAAATCAATATAAACAATAACATTTGCACATTCGTTGCAAATCAAAAAATAAGTATCTGCACACACGTAACCTGTCATTATATTTTATTTTTGGAGCAATTTGAGCAATTTCTAGCGGAGAAAAAAAGAAACTTTCAACGTCGATAAAGTAGAGATCACATGAACATTTTTTCCAAAATTATTACTGTAACTAAATATACAAACGCAATTTATGGTCTGATTTTGTATATTCCAAATTTTGAGAGCAATGTATTATTGCGTTTGGACATGATTGTTAAGATTTGAATTTAAATACGATACAATCTCTGTGTTAATTCTTTTGTTTGGTTTGTGTTACCTTGGTACCTAAGTTTTTGTATCTTTTGTGATTCTCTGAAATATAAATGTTATAAACTGTTCTTACTTAATTATCGTGCACTTAATATATCATTGCGTACATTATTATTTCTAAAAGGTTATGGGCTCAGACTGTGTCGCGAAATTATAAGTGGAAAGAACGAACTTTGATTTCAGTATCACGAACTCAGGTGGCTGTGGTGACTTTGTTGGTTAATGTCATTTTGAGAACGTGTGCTATAGTGTATCGCAACGATGAACGCAACCGGGGTAAAATTCGAAGTGCTCAGCAAAGAAAATTACGATACCTGGAAACTCCAGATGCGTGCAGTTTTAATAAAAAATGATGCGTGGGGTTACGTTTCAGGAAGTGTCGTGAAGCCTGAGGTGGTAGAAGGAAATGTGTAATCACAAGAAGCTGTGGCTAGATGGGTACAAGCTGACTTGAAAGCACAGTCGGATATTGTTCTTGCAATGAATCCGTCCGAGATTAAGCAAATAAAGTCTTGTACGTCCGCGCGAGAAATTTGGTCTAGGTTGGAGGATATATACCAGTCCAAGGGCCCAGCGCGGAAGGCCGCCCTGTTAAATCAGTTAATGTCTCTGAAAATGTTTGAAGGAGATGATGCACGAGAACATTGTCGAAGTTTCTTTGATACGGTGGACAAGTTGGCAGAGCTAGAAGTCGAAATTAATAATGATTTATTGACGGTCATGCTTTTGCGAAGTTTACAGGAAAGCTTTGAGAACTTGCGGTGTGCGATGTCATCTCGAGATGAATTACCGACTTTAGAAGTACTTCGAATAAAAATCGGAGAAGAATTCGACGCGCGTAAAGATACGAGTACTAAGACAGTACAAAACGCGATGGTCGCGAAAAAGTCGGCGTATGAAAATATGAAATATGGGCAAGATTGGCACGAGAATGCGGAAAAGGACGATTTTAACATGAAGTGTTTTAAGTGTGGTACGATCGGACATCGGGCGAAAAACTGTAAAAAAATAAGAAGCCTAAAGAACAGGCTGGAAACAGTGCCGAAGGTGTATGTTTGCTAGCAACGTCTGAAGTGTTATTAACAGAGGAATCTTTTAAAATCGGGCATAGTGAGGAGTGTGATACCTGGTGTGTCGACAGTGGATGCACATCTCACATGTGTAATCATATTGAATCCTTTACAAAAATTTGTGAAGATAGTGCATATGGAAAATTAAATCTGGCTAGCAATGCACGCACGGACATTTTCGGGAAGGGAACCGCGACAGCCTTAACGAAAATAAACGGTAATAAAAAAGTGTTACAATTCAGTGACACTTTATACGTTCCGGACTTACGAACGAATCTCGCCTCGGTCGCAAAGATTACTGATAAGGGACATGATGTTATTTTTAGTAAAACCAAGGCCGAGATAGTTGATAATTTTGGAAAAGTGTTGCTTACTGCAAAGCGTGAAAAGGATTTATATTTTTTTAGTGGAGCAAGCGATGCAGAGTGTAAGCAGATTTTTCAGACGGATGTCAAAACTAGGACGCCAAAGAAAAATTCTCTGGAAGACTGGCATATTCGCATGGGACATTTAAATATTCAATCTCTTCGTGAAGCGATCAGGACTGAACGCATCAAGGGTGTCAACGTCAATGGATTTAATGAAGATTTTGAATGGGCTGTCTGCTTACAGGGAAAGATGTGCCGACCTCCATTTCCTAAAGTATCGCAAAGAGTGACGAGTATTGGAGAAATAATCCATTCTGATGTTTGTGGACCGATGCGTGTGGCTTCTCTTGGAAAGAAAGTCTATTTCGTAATTTTCATCGACGATTCTTCTAGGTGGTGTGAGGTTAAATTCATAAGCCAAAAGAATCAAGTAATTGATGAATTTGAAAAAGTTAGAGCTTCCATAAGCACACATCAAGGTAAGAATATTAAATACCTACAGTCCGACAATCGAAAGGAATATGTCAATAAGGATTTTGACGAATTGCTTCAGAAACACGGAATATTACGAAGACTAACAACTCCTTATAATCCAGAACAAAATGGGGTTTCTGAACGGAAAAACAGAACATTGATGGACATGGCTAATACGGCGAATTTCATCCGAAATAGATCACAGACAAGTAAACTCAATGGAAAGACGCCCTACGAGTCTTGGTTTGGAGAACCACCGAACGTGGCCAATTTCAGACGTTTTGGAAATGAAGTTTTCGTCATGAATAGAGCACCAAGCAAGGGCAAGCTCGAGCCACGATCAAAAAGAATACCAAAAAAATTTCAAAATCAAGGACTGGTTTGTTCACGTGATCGCCGGGGAGCATGCCCTTGAGGGTTCTGCTAATAAATAAGCAAGGATGTCCCGCCTAGGATGGCACTGCGCCTAATCCTTAATTCGATGCGTCAGTTTTTAGAGTGAATCCTTCCTTAAAATCGGGAAATCTTAATACTGGTGATGTTGTTAATGCGTTTTTAATTTTTCAAAAGCTTCTTCACACTTTGGAGTCCAATCAAAAATTGTATCCTTTTGAGTTAGCCTGGTGAGTGGTCTACCTTTAGATGAAAAGTTCTTTATAAACTTCCTGCAATATCCAGCTAATCCTAGGAATGATTGCACGTCTTTAGGTGTTTTCAGCTGCTTGAATTCCTGGATTGCCTTGATCTTGAAAGGGTATGGCTTAACTTCTTCTGCGGTGATCAGGTGGCCTAGGTATTCTAGTTCTGGGCGTAAGTACTCGCATTTTGATGTTTCTAATCTCAGGCCTAATTGTTTCATTCTTTCCAGGACAGTCACTACATTTTTGTTGTGTTCTTCTAATGTTTTTCCGAATATTAAAATATCGTCAATGCAAACGAAACATTCTTTCCCAATTAGTCCTCTGAACGCATTGCCCATCATACGTTGGAAGGTAGCGGGTGCGTTTTTTAGACCAAATGGCATCCTATTATATTCAAAATGCCCTTGTATAGTAGAGAATGCTGTATATTTTCTGCACTCTTCCTTCATGGGGATTTGGTGGAATTCTGCACTAAGGTCGAAGGCTGAGAAAAACTTTGCATTTCCTAACTGGTCGAGAATATCGTCTATTACCGGGAGAGGGTATGCATCCTGGTCGGTGTCTTTATTAATCTGACGATAATATACTATCATTCTAAGCTTTCCTCCTTTTTAGGGACTATCCATAGTGGTGAATTGAATCGTGATAGTGACTCTCTTATTATACCTTTTTTCAGTAATTCACTTGTTTCGTAAAGTGCGAATTCCTTGTGTTTTTCCGATAGCTTATGGGATCTTAAATTGATAATTTATCCTTAGTTCAAGATTATTTCATGTTCATTCAAATTTGTACAGGGTAGCGGTATCCATCTGAAGTAAATACTTCTGAGTATTGAATCACGATTTCTTTCATCCGTTCTCTAATTTTTGGTTCAATATGTTTTAGGTTCAGGCAATTTCGAAGTTTTTCCAATCTTTTGAAGTAGTTTGAAGGGTAATCACCCCCCTTTTGGGCAAGATCTACGTCTCGTGATCTTATATACGTAATTCTGCTGAATTTAATTTTCTCTGGTATTTTGATGCACGGAGAGAAGTAAACCAGAGCGGGTGCATTTTTCACCGTAACCGTTGCTGCGCCGACCACAAGAGTTCTGCAGAAAAATCATGTTGTGGCTGAGCAGCGACGGTGACGGTTGATGACGGAAAGATTACTCCTACACCGTGACAGTCACTGCGCGCCACCGTAAAAGATTCTGCAGCGACTGTTGCGTCCGTCGCAGTAACAGTTACTGCCAGGTTCCCGAGCCGTTGCGGTTACCACCGTAATGGGATTGGACGGTCTGAAGTCTAACGATATCAGTTGATCGTCGTCGCGCGTACTCGAATGTTTTTGTCTCGCTGTCACAAACGTCGAAATTTATTATATTTTCGAGTCATTGTTTGTTAGTTTGTGAGTTAAGCGTGTAAGTGGCAGAGCCCAAAATCTGGCTTTTAGCTATCAAATGAGCCTTCAATGAGCCCTTAATTATGGCAAAGGTCTTACGTTTTCTGGGCAAAGTTGTAGTTCCAGGTTTACCCACTTGGAAAGAAAACGGTGCGCGCAGTAATGCTTGCGGAGTAAATCGTACCTATCACTGCGAGTGGAGTAACTATAGCTACGCTGCGTATTACGGTCACGCTCCAGAACGGTTGAGGTTCGCCCGCAATGGTTCATGCGAGCGCAGCAACAGCTTCTGCCTCCCTCCCACTCGCAAGTTCTGCGCGACGGCAGCGGACTTGGCAGTAACGGTCGCGGTTAAATCCTCTCCGTGTGGGTTTCTGGGAATAGTTATAATAAGGTATTTCTACTTTATGATTGTATATCGTGTATAGCCAATCTGGAATTTCTTGATGGTCTTCTACTTAAATTATTTTAGTTTCTTCGTCGGGTACTTTAATTTTACAGATTTTTGTTGAGTTTCCTGGTAAGTAGTCTCCCTCGAAATGCAATGGTACTTTCCGTTTGTCGATTATCAAATCAGTTTTTGTAATAGCATATCTGGGGTATTTGTGGAAGAATGGCAATCCTGTTATTCCATCTTCTAATAATGGGAAGTTTTCTTCTACTATGCGGAATAATTGTTTTTTTCCAAAATACTGCAGATAAGTGGCTTCCGTAGTTTTGTGGTGCTCGACTCCCATTGAGCATTTTTTATAAAACTTAAAGGTTTCTTGGTCGGCCTGTAAAATGGTTCTCTTAATTATGTTGATTGCTGCTCTGCTATCTACTAAAAATTTGTCGTTTCTTCATCTTCCATGTATTGATTGTAATTTTCCGGATAATTTAGATATTTTGCTTGGTCCTCGTAATTTATGTGCTCCTGGATTTCCTCCGTTGTCATCTTCTCCCTTTCTAAACATTCTTTTTAGGATTCCTGATGTTCCTGAATAGTTTTTACTTCCGGTGGTCTTGTTTGGAACTGTCCCAGTTGAAAATTTGGAGGTTTTAAAAAACATTGTGATTCAATATGACGAGGTTTTCTGCACTTGTGGCAGGATATCTCTAATCTTTCACTTAGTGGGAAATTCGAGTTTGATACTCTCGCCTGTTGGGGTGTGGTATTTGCTGAAGGTCTAGTTGTTATCGAGCGAGGTTGGAATTTAGTAGGTTGTCTAGGCACTTGGCTTCGTCTAAGTATTCTATCTTTATTTTTTTCTCGTTGCCAAGCTTCTGCTTCCAGTGCTTCTTGCAGGGCTTTTGTTAGTGTGGTAGGTTTCATTGGTCTAACCTATGACGAAATATCGTCTCTTAAATTCATTATGAATCTTTTGATCACGCTGTTCTCTTCTATCTCTAAGGCCATTTTCCTTTTCGTTCCGGAAGGGTATTCTGCTTGTACCGCGTACATAAGGTCCTTATAGGCGTCTCTGAAAAGAAGGCTAAAAGTTTGAGCCATGGTTCCTCCCTGTCTAATTGCGTCCAATTTAGCTCTGCACAATTCAATTGAGCTTTGTATTCCGAGGTTAGTTTCCAAAGCTGAGCATAACTCATCGTAACTTCCTATTGAGATGTGTCGTATAGCTTCTTCGGCTTTGTCTCTAATATTTTCAGCTGTTACAAAATCGAGAAGTAGGTCTTGATTGTCACAGCGTAAACGAGCTCTTTTTACGCTTTTGATCCATTCGCGGATACCGGCATCGTCAGTTCCATTAAGGATTTTAATCGTTCTAATCATATCCTTTGCTGGTGCTAGGGGAGTTATTATATGGGCTGTTCTATTGGGCAGCTCATTGGGTCGTTCCATTGACATACTTCTTGGTGGTGGTGGATTTGTAAGTGCAGTTTGCTGAGAGATTGACTGTCTAATTTTTAATATCGGAAGTTAAGTGTGGCGAGTTCTTCCTTCATTCTGGAATTCTGGAGTCTCAACGCATGCATTTCCAATCGCAATTGCTGAATAGGATCCAGAGTTAATAAAGAATCCGGTGCTGTGTGCGTTCGAGATTGTGCTCTCGATGTGGGTTGAGTGTTGTTAGGGGAGGTCATTGCCATCCTTCATATAAAAACAGGTAACCTCCATTGGTCCAGATCATGGTAGTCGCCATCTTGTAGTAAATGATACGCTAACGAACGTCGGATAGCGGAAAAAGTAACGCTGAAATCGCAGAGCATGCGCAGTTACGTCAACGATTACCAAAAGTTTAGCGTTTACCACAAGAAACTCGCAGAGCATGCGCAGTAGCGTACACGTGACTTTAGTCACTTTGATTTCGTGTTAGTATAGTAAGTCATATCGATCGCCGATAATTATTTTGATTTATTCATTTGTACTATTACTTTTAGTGTAAGTTATTTTTGAAGATATTATATCTTTGGCTTTTATGACTGACATTCTCAATACGCGGCGTAAAACGATATGTGCGCTATATTCTGGCCGATATTACTGATGTACTATACTATATTCTACACGATTAGATGAGATGAATGACAAAATGCTCTCAGTTCGTGGCGCCACCGCTGTGATATATTATGAAGTACAATCTTTCTTAATTCTCAAACTTGAAGGAAAAATATAAAGTAAAAATTAATAGAATTTTTAATTAAACTTATGGTCCCATGCTTCTTATTTTCTGTACTGATTGATTAATTTTTTTTAAGTGTTACGTTGTGAAATGACTCTATGTGAATTACATTTCCAAAATGATATGTACATATATATTTTAATTTTTTTTTAAATCAGTTTTAAAGGTTATCATTGAATTAAATGTATAGAAGTCAAATTTAGAACAAAAAACATGTACATATAATGTAAAAATTACTTGAATTTTGAAATGAAAATAATTGTTGAATGCTTTTTATACTGTGAACTCATTGATTAATTAATTATTAACTAATTCTATTAAAACTGACATTTTCTGGAATCAGTTTAAAAGTTTATTCACAATTCAAATTATCAGAAATGAGAGTTCAAATTTGAAAAAAATATAAAGTAAAAATTATTTTAATCTTTCAATAAAATTGAAAGATTATTGCTTAACTGAGTATCTGAATTCAAATTTCAAAATTATATCTAAATACTATGTTTAAAAAAATATTAGGTAAAAATCATTTGAATGTTTTAATAGCAATTATAGTTGAATGCATCTAATTTTGTAAACTTATTAATCAATTATTAGCTGATTAATTTTTTTACAATAGTAAATACATGAAGATTAATCATTAATTTTTCTCTACTAATTGTAAGTGACATAAATCGAATATTTATTTTTAAGTTATGTAATTGAATATTGGCTATGTTTTGTATAATAGAAGCTTATATATGGGTAATTGTCAAATTGTATGCAAATTTTAGCACCTACAGTGGCAATCATATTAATATTAGGAATTGAATATTCCATAACGGAAATTGATCTTATTATACGTGAACAATTTTTACCCAAAAGAGGCAGTTACGAAAATAAGAAATAATAATGATTCCATGGGCATGCGCATATAATCAGTTGTACGCTGATCTATTGTACCGTACGGTAATGACGCGATAAAAATGTTAAAGTTTAACCCTTTTTAAAGTTTATAAAACAATAACAGATTTTAGTTATGAAAATTCACCAACTTATGAAGGAAAAACACCGCCAAGCATGTACCGGAATGGTTTTTATAATTTTTTTTTACCCCGAGAATGGTTTTTAACGCACGTACGGTAATGACGTTTTTGTTGTCAAGACGCACTTTTCAGTTTTATTATCGGATTCACAAAAAAGAGAGTAAATATTTTAAGCTCAATTTTATAAAATCTTGTGTTAAACGATACGCCTAATATTTCTGTATTTATTACTCAACTGTAACTACAATATTTTACTAGAAAAAAAGTCGTACGGTAATGACATCTGAAATGGACAAAATTGAGGGACAGACTTCAAGGCTTTTACAATATTATTTATTTGACTTAAAAAACGTGCATACATTGAATTTATGTTCATGTGAAGTTTACCAACTTGATACGTTAAGCGTTTTTCAGGTTACTGCCTAAAAAAAAAGGAGAAAATCAGTTTATCCTTGTGCAAAGCGAGGTTGGGACGCCGTACGGTAATGACGTTTCGGGTGTTCTTATTTTAAATTAAATTAAATAGGAACAAAAATGGAAAAAAAGAACTGACCATTTTGTAGAGGATGATAGTAAGTGTTTATTACATTTGTAAAAAAATCAGCACGAGTTTCTAATTTAATGTTATATTACTGGGACTTCAAGTTTGCCTTCAATTTGACAATTGCCCATATATATATATTTGAAATACCCTTATTCCAGTTACATAATTTTTTAAATGTTTTTGATCTTGTGAAATGAGTATCTGAATTAAAATTTCGAAGTTATCTGATTTTTTTGAAATTAGCTTAAAAGGTTATTAATAATTCAAATTTTCAGAAAAATATACGCGAAAAATTATTTGTATGATTCAATGAAGATAATTATTTGATGCTTTTCATGTCCTGAAATGATTATTCTATTTTATTAGCTGATTAAATTCTTTCTTTCATAATAATAAATCACATAAAGATTGAATTTATATTTTTTTCAATTAAGTACATACATTGATTATTTACTTCAAGGTTATCTAATTGCATTTTGGCTACCATTTGTATAATAAATGTTTATTCACATTTAAAATTGATCTATTCCAATTATGTCATTTGTGTAAAAGTTCGTGATGTTGTGAAATTATTATACGAATTCAGTTTTCAAAATTATATAGACAAATGTTTTAATTTTTTATGGAATAAGTATAAAAGGTTATTACCAATTCAAATTTTCAGAAATGCAATTTTAAATTAAAAAATAATATAAATTGAAAATTATTTTAATATTTTAATGAAAGTAATATTAAACAGTATTTTACATATATTTGTTTTATTATTGATTTGTAAATGATCATTATACATGAGAAGTTGTAGGCTCCGGAAGCATCGATCATGATTCCTTAAAGAAACCAATCCCAAAGCTACTGGAACGTGTACGTCATCCGCTTCTGCTCCTTCTGTCCTAGAAGGTAAGCAAGAGCGGGAAATTTACGCGTGATAACATCGGGCAACACTGTTCCTTGGAGTCAGGTCTCTAGCCGCGGATGACCTTAGAGCTACCAATCTTTTCAGAATTTAAGAGGAACAGTGTTGACGGACCAGATGGAGTGATCCCAGGAGAACAGCCTTTTGCATCCGGTTCGCGATGAAATGAGCCTGACGCTGGCAAGCCGGAATCTTGTTGAGTTGGCTAATAAATGAAGCTTTCATACCTCCAAGCCAGCCGATTATGAGAATTATAAGATAAACTTTGTAGCCTTGGTACAGCCTACTCAGCTCGAAAAGAAGTGCTTGATATTTCGCCCGTTTTTCTCCCTCCTTTGCCGTGATATTACCATCGGCTGGTGCCGAGAATTCAATTATATTATACATTATACATATATATTACATTATACATATTATTTTTGTTTTCAAACTTTTTCTCGGGTGAACCCGGTTTTTCGTCATAGCCACGGACTAAGTCAAGTGACCGATGAGATCAGGATGTTATAAGTTATTTCAATACGTTGTTTGAAATCATTTACGATGATGTTGTAGGTACAAAATTAGAAGCATGATGTAGTTTGCAGTTTGGCTTTGCCGCTGTTATCCTTACACAGCGGCCGTGGGTGTTGAAGGTGACACCAGTCGCCTCTGGATGCTTTCTTAGAGCTACCATGTATCACGCCATAGGTTCTTAGTCACTTGCTTCCTGATGGTCTAGGAAGTTTCTTACAATGCGACAGGTGTTTAATAAAAACGCCTTTTGAGCTGCCGCCAGTACCCTACTGACTCCTAAATGTTCAAGATGTTCAGTGCATCTTGCGTGCACATTGCCTGTAGCCGAAATCACAATAGGATGAATAGATGCATGTTTCACATTCCTCCATATTGCCTTAACTTCATGCCTTAGCTCGCTATACTTATGAATCTTGGTTGTATAGGTTGCCTGCAAATTTCGGTTGAGCGGGCAAGCAATGTCGATGATGTAGACTCTTCCACCTTTTTTCTCTCGCATCACGATGTCAGGTCGATTGGCTCGGATGTAATGATCCGTCTGGATAGTCACATCCCAATATAAGATGTAATCTTCATTTTCTAAAACTTACATTGGAATGTATCTATAGAAAGGCATCCATTCTGTTAAGAGTCCTAGGTTTAAGGCAACTTGTTGATGTACAATGCCCGCCACATCATTATGTCTGTGCGTATATTCTCTGTGAGCCATTACGCGACAACCATCAATAATGTGCTCGATGGATTCGTTGGTATCTCCACATAATCTGCACCGGTCAACCACGTCTTGATGTAACACGTGTTTGCGATAATTCCTGGTGCTGACAACTCTATCCTGAATCGCAATGACGAATCCTTCCGTTTCTGGATACAGGAGTCCCTTTCTCAGCCAAATATTGGATGCCTCACTATCCACTTCATATTGATCTAGCATTTTGGGGTGTTCGCTGTGGATGGCTTTCTGTCTCCATTGCGTTTCTAATTCCTCTATGGTTTCTGCCCTGATATTCAAGGCCTCCTCTGAGGACAAATTCAAGGGCGTGTAGTCAAGATCCGCTTTACAGATGGTGTTGTAAAGCGTAACATCTCGCTTGCTGTTAAAATAATCTCGCAACTGTGTAACTTGTGACTCACACAGTTTTCTGACATCTACAATGCCTACTATCTACAATACATATTTTTTTTAGAGAAGTTGTAGGCTCCGGAAGCTTCGATCATGATTCCTTAAAGAAACCAATCCCAAAGCTACTGGAACGTGTACGTCATCCACTTCTGCTCCTTCTGTCCTAGAAGGTAAGCAAGAGCGGGAAATTTACGCGTGATACCAATCCCAAAGCTACTGGAACGTGTACGTCATCCACTTCTGCTCCTTCTGTCCTAGAAGGTAAGCAAGAGCGGGAAATTTACGCGTGATAACATCGGGCAACACTGTTCCCTGGAGTCAGGTGTCTAGCCGCGGATGACCTTACGCGGCAGACAAGACAGTTGGAGATGAAGATTTCACCTCTGGGTACTTTTTTAGAGCTGCATTGTGTCTCTCTATGTACGCGCAGCGTGCATATTTAGAGCATCCACTGAGAACATGTCCAAGTGTTTCGGGCTCTTGCTTGCACGCTCGGCAGTTGGTATCGCGTACAGGTACATTCATTATGCGCTCGCGGTAAACTAAGGTGTCTATGACGCCGTCTTGACAGGCAAAAAGAAAACCCTCCGTCTCCGATCTCAATCCAGCAGACTTGAGAAACATGTTGGACAGACCCATCGAGAGCTCTTCTCTACGTAGGATGCCGTAGAACTTACCATGGAGGGGTTTCTCAGCATGTTCTCTTAGTAGGAGCGTATTTTCAGCTTCCTGTATACGACTTTTGAGCACCACAGGTGTTAGTGATGCTAGGCCATGTGTAATGTCGCTGGAATTAAATGGGAGGTCAAGCTCCTCTGCGGTCCTATCTGCTGCATGGTATAGAAACACCGCAGCATTGGCGACTTCATGTTGATGTACGAGTCGCAT
Organism: Andricus quercusramuli; assembly: GCA_932178445.1. NCBI lineage: Eukaryota > Metazoa > Arthropoda > Insecta > Hymenoptera > Cynipidae > Andricus > Andricus quercusramuli. The sequence continues at coordinate 27,619 of CAKNXH010058837.1, forward strand.
AAGGGAATCCGTGCTTTTTAGAACTGAGCAGGCTGTAGCCAGAACAGTTCTTCGATGAAGACACTCTAAACTTAGCAATCATCTACCCCCTTTATCGCGAGGGAGATATAGTCGAGGTACGGAAGATCTAGGATGAAGACTTCGTTGTATTGTCATCATCTTGCGTGTGCTTCGATCAAGTTGTTTTAACTCATCGACGTTCCATTTTACTGCACCAAACGTGTAGAGCAGTATAGGAACGGCCAGCATATTGGTCGCCTGGATCTTATTCTTTCCAGATAATTCGGAAGCCCAAATTTTTCTGAGAATTTGGTGATAACTTTTTCCAAGGGCCGTTTTCAAGTTATGCACATTTTGGGTTTCCGCTTGCGGTATTCCAAGATATGTATATGTTTCTCCAATACCAAGATGTTGAATGGTATTTCCGCCTATGAGTTGAACATCCTGATCGTCACTGGATGATGTAGTTTCTAGTCTTCCTTGGTGTAGGTGGACGCAGGCACACTTGTCCAGTCCGAAGCTCATGCCAATCGCTTTAGAATACTTATTTACCGCATCTACAAGGATGTTAAGGTCCTTTTTTGAGGAAGCAAAGAGTTTAAGGTCGTCCATGTATAAAAGGTGGTTAACCTTATATTCTCTCCTGTTCGGCGGGCCACATAGGTATCCAGAGCTTTTGCCTCGGAGTACAATAGATAGAGGCAAGAGGGAGATGCAGAAAAGTATTGGACTTAGAGAGTCTCCTTGAAAGACCCCCCTCTTATATGTGACAAAGCTTGTAGTCACTTGTCTTTTGTCAGATGTTATGACAAATCTTGTCCGCCACAAGAGCATAAGCTCTTTTATGCATCTCACTATTTTTGGATGCACCTCCATGCACTCAAGGAGCTTGATAAGAAGCTCATGGTTGGTATTATTATGAGAAGTTGTAGGCTCCGGAAGCTTCGATCATGATTCCTTAAAGAAACCAATCCCAAAGCTACTGGAACGTGTACGTCATCCGCTTCTGCTCCTTCTATCCTAGAAGGTAAGCAAGAGCGGGAAATTTACGCGTGAGAACATCGGGCAACACTGTTCCTTGGAGTCAGGTCTCTAGCCGCGGATGACCTTACGCGGCAGACCAGACAGTTGGAGATGAAGGTTTCACCTCTGGATACTTGTTTAGAGCTACCAATCTTTGTAGAATATTAAGAGGAACAGTGTTGACGGACCAGATGGAGTGATCCCAGAAGAACAGCCTTTTGCATCCGGTTCGCGATTAAATGAGCCTGACGCTGGCAAGCCGGAATCTTATTGAGTTGGCTGATAAATGAAGCTTTCATACCTCCAAGACAGCCGAGTATGAGAATTATAAGATGGACTTTGTAGCCTTGGTACAGTCTACTCAGCTCGAACAGAAGTGCTTGATATTTCGCCCGTTTTTCTTCCTCCTTTGCCGTGATATTACCATCGGCTGGTGCCGAGAATTCAATCACGTAAATGATCTTTTTTTTCAGATCTTGGAGGACAATATCAGGCTTCGTAGCACTGATACGTTGAGTGGTGGAGAATGAGAAATTCCAGTAGATCTTACATTGATCATTTTCCACAACTGACTCGAGCTCCCCCTGGGCGTATGGCAAGACGGGCAATAGATCAACACCATAGAAATGCCTAAGATGGTAATATAAAACTTTTAGAGCTGCATTGTGTCTCTCTATGTACGCGTAGCATGCATATTTAGAGCATCCACTGAGAACATGTCCAAGTGTTTCGGGCTCTTGCTTGCACGCTCGGCAGTTGGTATCGCGTACAGGTACATTCATTATGCGCTCGCGGTAAACTAAGGTGTCTATGACGCCGTCTTGACAGGCAAAAAGAAATCCCTCGGTCTCCGATCTCAATCCAGCAGACTTGAGAAACATGTTGCACAGACCCATTGAGAGCTCTTCTCTACGTATGATGCCGTAGAACTTACCATGAAGGGGTTTGTCAGCATGTTCTCTTAGCAGGAGCGTATGTTCTGCTTCCTGTATACGACTTTTGAGCACCAGAGGTGTTAGTGATGCTAGCCCTTGTGTAGTGTCGCTGGAATTAAATGGGAGGTCAAGCTCCTCTGCGGCCCTATCTGCGGCATGGTATAAAAACACAGCAGCATTGGCGACTTCATGTTGATGTACAAGTCGCATCAGGGAATCTGTGCTTTTTAGAACTGAGTAGGCTGTAGCCAGAACCGTTCTTCGATGAAGACACTCCAAGCTTAGCAAGCCTCTACCCCCTTTATCGCGAGGGAGATACATCCGAGGTACGGAAGATCTAGGATGAAGACCTCGATGTATTGTCATCATCTTGCGTGTGCTTCGATCAAGTTGCTTCAACTCATCGACGTTCCATTTTACTGCACCAAACGTATAGAGCAGTACAGGAACGGCCAGCATATTGGTCGCCTGGATTTTATTCTTTCCAGATAATTCGGAAGCCCAAATTTTTCTGAGCATTTAGCGATACCTTTTTCCAACGGCCGTTTTTAAATCATGTACATTTTGGGTTTCCGCTTGCGGTATTCCAAGATATGTATATGTTTGTCCAATACCAAGATGTTGAATGGTATTTCCGCCTATGAGTTGAACATCCTGATCGTCACGGGATGATGTAGTTTCTAGTCTTCCTTGGTGTAGGTGGACGCAGGCACACTTGTCCAGTCCGAAGCTTGTGCCAATCGCTTTAGAATACCTATTTACCGCATCTACAAGGATGTTAAGGTCCTTTTTTGAGGAAGCAAAGAGTTTAAGGTCGTCGATGTATAAAAGGTGGTTGACCTTATATTCTCTTCTGTTCGGCGGGCCACATAGGTATCCAGAGCTTTTGCCTCGGAGCACAATAGATAGAGGCAAGAGGGAGATGCAGAAAAGTATCGGACTTAGAGAGTCTCCTTGAAAGACCCCCCTCTTATATGTGACAAAGCTTGTAGTCACTTGTCTTTTGTCAGATGTTATGACAAATCTTGTCCTCCACAAGAGCATAAGCTCTTTTATGCATCTCACTATTTTTGGATGCACCTCCATGTACTCAAGGAGCTTAATAAGTAGCTCATGGTTCGTGTTATCGAATGCCTTACGGTAATCAATACAAGCCATGGACAGATTGCGTCGATACCTGATCGAGTCCTAGGTAATACACCTGTCTATTAACAGGTTCTCCCTGCAACCTGCCAGCCCTCTCTTGCATCCACGTTGTTCGACTATTACACTCCATACCGGCTCGATAGATGTTAATATCCTCTCTTTCAGGATGCCAGTAAATAGCTTGTAGCTGGTGTTTAAACAAGCTATGGGCCTGTAGTTCTTCGGACTTGACAAATCTCCGGTCTTAGGGATCAATACCGTGCGTCCTTCCACTAGCCACTGCGGGACGGGTTGTTCTCCGTTTAAGAAAGTAGTAAATATACGAGCTAGATGTTGGTGCGTAGAAGTAAACTTCTTCCACCAAAAGTTGTTGATTTTATCTGGCCCTGGCGCTGAAAAGTTCTTAGTTCTAGCGATAACTTTCTTCACTTCTTCAGCAGTAATTAGTGGACACTCTTCTTCTGGACCTTGTAACCTTTGCCTTTGGCAAAAGTTACGAAAGAGTGATATATCAGAAGCGTCTTCATTTAGCTGATAAGTATCTCCATATACTTGCTCCCAGAAGACTTGAATCTTTTCTCGACTAGGCGGATTTTTAACTACACACGACGCTTTATTGAACAGACGGGAAGGATTAATAGAAAAGGTGGAATTTTCTTGAATCCACTTGACTCGCCGTTCAAGGCGCTGTTTCGCTGTTGAAAGACATCTTATTTTTTGCGTCCAGTGCTGCTTGATGGTCGACAGTTTACACTTGTTCAGCGTGTGATTTGCTTTCCTCAAGTTTCGAGCAATTGCCCTAACTTTTGGAGTGAACTTTTTATTTGATGTTATGTAGCTAATCACACACTGAACATTTGATGCATGCCGTCTCGCCGTTTCAATTTTGAACTGAAGCTGTGCAATACGCTCGCGTGTCTTACTCAGACGTACCGAAGTATCGTTACTTCCATCGTCGCTAAGCAGGGAAACCGCCTTCTCGTAAACTGCACAGTTCAGATTCCAGAGGTTAACATCTTCAGGGAGCAAATCGCGGAGAGCAGTATTAGCTTCAGCTAATTTGTCCATCCTGAGGAAGACTTTTTGGTGGATAGATCTCCTACTTCTCATGCTGGCATTACCGGCTGTCTGCAAAGGTGGTCTTGCTGGAACGGGTGGAATGTTCGCTGGAGGATGTTGCTCCTCTTCCTGTTGATAAAGAGCTTCATATCCGTTTTTTCGCAAGAAGGATACCTGATCTCTTAAATACTGAGGCGTTTTATGAGCATATTCCGGGTGCATATTGCCCCAACGGTCATGTAACCTCTTCATGAATCCTCTCCGCGCCGGTGAGCTTCTTTGCCAACAGGTAAGAAGGTCCCTCCTTAGTTGCTCCGACCATTTAAATCGATGTTCTCGCGTTTGTCCGGGGTCGTTGCCTGGTCGTCGCCTCGGTTCGTTCCTATTGCCACTCCCAACTGAACCATGGCCTCCATCCGAGAGAGGCCTATTGTGGGTGGCACTGCGCGATACTTGTGTCGTAACCGCATAATTCGTTGCATTGGGGAGTTAGCCCAAAGCAACGCGGCTGACTGCAAGAGCCGGAGCTCTCGGGCGATGGGGTCGCCACATCCCTACTATTATTTGATTCTATCAAAAATTAAATTTTCTGAAATTATTCAAAAGCTCATTAATAAATAAAATGTTCCTAAATGAATGTTAAAATTTAAAAATATATGCAGTGAAAATTATTTTTATCTTTCCATGAAAATAATAGTTTCATGTTTTTATGTCGTAATCAGTTCAATTAATTATTAGCCAATTTATTTTGTTCAATATTTTAAATTAAATATGGATTGAATTAAATTTGTTTCTCAATTAAGTAACATAAATTGATTATTTACTTTGAGGTTGTGTAATTGAATCTGGGCTATAATTTTTATAATAAAAGTTTAATTTTTCTTTAGAATACCTCCATTATAATTATATAATCCTTTTAAATGTCTTATATGTTGTTAAACGAGTATCTTAATTGCATTTTGAAAATTATATGTACAGATATTTTTTTTTTTAAATTTATTTTGAAAGGTCATTATGAATTAAATATATAAAAATTCAATTTCAATTGCAAAGAAGAATATAATGTGAAAATTATTTGTATGTTTTGATGAAAATACTTGTTTAATGCTTGTTATGTAGTCAACTAATTATTTAATCATTAACTTATTATATTCAAACTTAAATTTTCTGGAATTAGTTGAAAAGGTTATTAATAAATCAAATTTTCATAAATTAAAGTTCAAATTCAAACCAAAAAATTATGTAAGAATTATTTGGATGTTTTAATAAAAATTAAAGTTCATAGATTCTTATTTTGTGAAATGATTAATTAATTATTATCTGATGTGACCGTCCACGAAGAAAGGGACCTAATGCGGAAAAAATTGATTTTCATTTTCTTACGCCAATCGATAGTTTCCGAGTTACTCTTTCATTTACAGTAATGAGAAATTTTTAAAGTGAATTACTTTTCCTGTTATTAAGCTACAAACATAGACATGATAGCCATACGGGGAGACCGAACGAGAGGCCTATGAAAGCCAGCCCCACCACTTACCACACAGCTGTACACGACGTGTCCGTGAGATCCACTGGCTCGTGCCTAACAGTGTAGTGGTAAGTGGAGGGGGTGCTTTTCGTAGACGCATCCCCACTACCTAAATGCTGGCTTGCAGGCTCTGCTAAAATCGCCCGTCCTGTAAAATTCAGCTTTTACGCATTAGGTCCCTTTCTTCGTGGACGGTCACAAGTATTGGATATAATTTGTATAATAAAAGATTATTTATATTTAAAATGCCCTTATTACGACTAAAGTTTCAAATCTGCCTGATTTTGTAAAGTGAGTATATAAATTCACTATTTACATTAAGATTATGTATTTGAATATTGGCTATAATTTGTATAATAAAAGTTCATTTACATTTAAAATACCTCTATTACAATTACGTAATTTCTCTCAATGTTTGTGATATTATGAAATGATTATTTGAATTTAATTTTCAAAATTATATGTAAATATGTTTTAATTGTTCTCAAGTTACTAAAAAGAGTTACTAATAAATCAAGTTTATAGAAATTAAAGTGAAAATTAAAAAAAGGAAAGTAAAAATTGTTTGAATGCATGAATAAAAATTATAGTTGAATGATTTTTACGTTGTCAACTGATTAATTAATCATTAGCTGATTAATTTTTTTCAATATTACATTACATAAACATTAGATTGATCAATTGATTATTTAACTGAAGGCCATGTAATTGAATATTGACCATAATTTTTATAATAAAAGATTATTTCTGTTTCAAATACCCCTATTGACCTATTCCAATTGTATAATTTTTCTAAATTTTTTGGTTTCATGAAATAAGTATCTGAATTCTTCTTTCAATGTAATATGTACATATTTTTTGCTTTTCTGTAGAATTAGTTAAAAAGATTATTATTAATTCAAATTTTCAGAAAATATATGATATGATTTTTATGATAAAAGTTTATTTATATTTAAAATACCTCTTCCAATTTCATAATTTTCAAAATGTTCACGATGATGTAAGATGCTTATCTGAATGGAATCTTAAAAATGATACGTAAATGTGTTTTAAGTTTTTATGGAATTAGCTGAAAAGATTATAAATAATTTAAATTTTTAGAAAAATATAAGAAAAAAAATTATTTTGAAGTTTCAGTGCGAATAATATTATGGGCTGTGAAGTGAGTATCTGAATAAAATTTTCAAAGTTATATGTGCATATATTTCAATTTTTCGTGGTTTTACTTTGAAAGGTCATTAAAAAAATCATTGAAATTTGCAGATAAATATTGATTAAAAGTTATTCTAATATTTTAATGAAAATAATTATTAAATGCTTTCTATGTTCTGCACTCATTAATTAAATATTAACTGTTTCTGTTGAAAATTACATTTTCTGGAATTAGTGTAAACATGATTAATAAATTAAATTTAATAAAAGAAAAGTCCAAATTTAAAGAAAAATATATGAAGTAAATATTATTTGATAGTTTCAATGAGAATAATTTTTTCATATTTTTTATGTTGTGAACTAATTAATTAACAATTAGCTGATTAATTTTGTTCACAATATCAAGTGACATAAAGATTGAAATTTAATTTTCTTCAATTAAGTGACATAAATTGATTATTTACTTTGAGATCATGTAATTGAATATTGGCTATGATTTGTATAATAAAAGATTATTTATATTTAAAATAGCCCTATTTCAGTTATATAAATTTCCAATTGTTTTTTGAGTTTCGAAATGAGTATCTGAATTCAATTTTCAAAATTATATGTAAATATGCTTTCATTTTTCCCGGAATTAGTTTAAAAGGTACTTCAAATTTAATAATGAAATTATCATAAATATTCCCTTTTCCTAATAATTTAGGCAAATCTGAAAAATTTAAAATAAAGCTCACGTTTATATTCATTTGAATAACAATAAATAATAAATCAATTCAAATTTTCATAATAGTATGAAGTAAAAATTATTTGAATGTTTTAGTGAAAATAATTATATGATACATTCCATGTTATAAACTGATTTATCAATTATTAGCTGATTAATGTTTTTCACATATTTGAATCACATCAATATTGAGTTTTAATTAATTTTAATTAGATAAAATCAATTGATTATTCACTTCAAGGTTATGTAATTGCATATTCAATAATATATAATTTTTTTAAATATTTGCGATGGTCTTAAATGATCATCTGCATTCAATTTTCAAAATTTTATTTACATATGTTTTGATTGATTATAAGATTTGTATGAAAGGTTATTAATAATTTAAATTTTAAGTAATGCAATTAAAAATTTTACAAATATGAACTTAAAATTAATTAATATTTAAATGAGAATATTTGTGAAATGATTTTTATGTTTTTTAATGATGGCAACGGCCATACCACGCTGGATTCCCGTCAGATCACTGAAGTTAAGCAGTGTTGGGCGCGGTTAGTACTTGGATGGGTGACCGTTCGAGAATAATACTATTGCGTTACTGTTGGCGGTCGTGGGTGTGGTGAGCCCACACTTGTAGTTATTTACTACAAGAAACTATCCACCTAGAAACACTACCCGAATCGGGTAGTGTCACGCCAACCCTAGAGGCTCGCCGAAAGGGAAACGGCTTAATGGTATGATTAATTCTTGATTCTATTAGAACTTTAATTTTCTAGAATTTTTTCAAAAGCTTATTAATAAATTAAAATATTCAGAAATGAGAATTGAAATTTAAAGATAATTTGATTGTTTCTTTGAAAATAATTGCTTCAGGGTATTCATGTTGTGAACTGTTTAATTAATTATTATCTGATTAATTTTTACCACAATATTGAATAACATAAAGATTGCATTTAAATTGTTTTAAATTCAGAAACATAAATTAATCATTTACTGTCAGGCCATGTAATTACATACTGGATATAATTTGCATGATGAAAGTTTATTTAAATTTTCAAAATTATATGTGAATGTTTTTTTTTTTTTTGAAATTAGTATAGTAGGTTATTGAAATATATTACAATTTCAGAAATGATAGTGATTTTTTTTTAAATTTAGAATAAAAATTATTAAAATGTTTGAATGAAAATTATATTTGGATGTTTTTTATGTCGTGTAATTGACTATTGACTATAATTTGTGTAATTAAAGTTTGTTAATGTTTAAAATACTACAATTATATATATATATTTTTTTTTCTTTTATTCCTGCGATTTTGTGATATGAGTATCTGAATTTCGATTTCGAAATTATGTGCATATATATTTTAATTTTCTCTGGAATAGTCTAAAGGGTTATTAATAATTAAAATTTTCAGAAAAATACGAAGTAACAGTTATTTGAATGATTCAATGAAAATAATTCTTCAATGCTTCTTGTGTTATGAAATGATTAATTCATTATTGGCTATTTAATTTTATTACAAAATTAAATAACATAAATATTTAATTTCAATTTTTCTATATCAAGTAACATAAATTGATTCTTTACTATAAGGTGATGTGATTGAATCTTGAATATAATTAGTATAATACAATTTTATTTTTTTAAACCTATCCCTATTACAATGATGTAATTTTTTTATTATATTTATGATGTCAAATGAGTATCTGAATTCAATTCTCAAAATTATATGTACAATGTTCTTGAGTTTTATTTTTTTCAGACAATTATTATGAAAGTTTATTGATAATTAAAATGTTCAGAAATGAAATTTCAAGATAAAAAAAAAATATAGAGTGAAATTTATTTCAATTTTGTAATGAAAGTTATTATTTAAGACTTTTTATTTTGTAAAATGACTGATTGATTATTGACTGATTAATTTTTTTGTCACAATATTAAATGTTGTACATATTGAATTTTAATTTTTTTAAATTTATTAACATAAATTGATTATTTACTTTAAGGTTATGTAACTGAATATTGCATATAATTGGTATAATAAAAGTTTATTTATATTTAAAATATCCCTATTCCAGTCACATAATTTTTAAAATGTTTCTGATGATGTGACATGATTATTCGAATTCAATTTTCACACACATGTTTTCATTTTTTCTGGAATTAGTTCAAAAGGTTATTGATAACTGAAATATTCAGAAAAATATAAACTCAACATTATTTGAATGTTTCAATGAAAACAATGATTTAATGTTTTTCATGTTCTGAACTCATTGATTATTTATGAGCTGATTAATTTTTTGCAAAATATTAGATTACTTAAAGATTGATTTTCAATTTTTTAATTTTTTATGAAATTAGTTTAAAAGGTTGATAACACTGAGAATTCTTTCAGAAATATAAAATGAACATTATTTAAATGTTTTAAAGGGAATAATTGTTTATTGCTTCTTATGTTGGAAAATGAATAATTAATTATCAGCTGATTAGTGCTTTTACAATACTAAAATATATAAAGATTAAACTATAAATTTGCTCTACTAACTCTACTCTACTAGCTCTACTAACTAAATTTACTTCCCTGGGGCATGGAGGAGTGTGACTTAATATATCGCTGAGATAAGCACGAAAAAAGAGAGGCATTTTTCTTAATTCAATTTTCAAAATTATATGTGGATAAATTTTTAATATTTTGTCGTACACTGTTGTTTTTCTGAATTATTTGAACATTATAATATGATAATTATTTAATGATTTAGCAATGTTTCTTGATTCACAGATTTACAAAAATGGCGGTGAAATCAAGATTTGAATTCAATTTTTAAATTTATATGTGCATATGTTTTTATAATTTATAAATGTTTTCTGACACGCTCTTCTGTTTCTATAAAAATTTATTTGAACATTCCAGTGCAAATAAATGTTCAATGATTTTGATATTGAGAACTGAGAATCGGATCAGCATAGGATTTTTTTAAATTATAGGTATTAATTTGTTAATAATTTAGCTATGTATATTGATGCTTACATTTAAAAAATGGCCGTGAAAGTACCCGTAAATGTCATTGTACAAAAACTATTTTTTCTTCTTCAAAATAATGAATTACATTCTCTGAATAAATTTTTTGAGAATATAATTTCAGCAAGAAGTTGATTAGTCAAGAAATTTGAGCGGATAAATAGTGATTCGAAAATTGAGTGAAGGAGATAAATGAATAAAAAAAGTGAGCGCGCGCTTGCGCATGCACGTAATAGTCTAGTAAGGAATAAAGGAATCAGGTCATGTGATGAATCAGACGTCTCGTCAGTATCTTCAGTCGCGTAACTTACACTGTTGTTATCTCGATACTTTGCGTATGCCAGCGTAAAATATCGGTCTCGCTCCTGTTATCTGATACGCGAGGTTATCGTTTGCTTTGGACGTATAGTCTTTTAATAGATTGCAATGTAAGGATATGGTCTATTACAATTTCTCTGATTCCAAAGTAATGGTTCCTATTATTGTTGAGGAAAGGCAAATCGATACGATTTGTTTTTTTATTAAAATGCTGACTTTTTGTAAGTTCGCTGGATGGCTTGATCCTTTCTCGTTGGCCGATGACTGGTCGTCGGTCTTCCAATCGTTGTTACGCAGATGCGTCTTCCGCCTGATTGCGGGCCTCGTTTAATTTTTGAATTTCGGAAAAACAGTGTTTTTACATTGTCTAGCGGCTACTCAATTCACCAACTATTTTTAGCCACCGTTTTTCTACTTTTCAGGTTGTTGGGTCACCCGTAAGTAGATCAGGAGTTCAAGCGTATTTCGTAAAATTCTTTCCTTTCTCGTCTTAAATGAATTCCGTAGAATTCCTTTCAAGTATTCGTGACAGGAATTGCTTTTACAAGGGTTTCTCTATTGTATCCGTGGATACAGATATCAAAAATGCAATCCTGGCAGGATCGCCAAAATGTTAAGCGTAAAAATGCTTAATGAGCTTTTTTGTGTAAGCTCGAAGTCAGTCCCTGACTTTGAGCGCTTTTTTTGCGTTTATGAGTACAGGTCTAGAACTAAACTCTTTAGAGAGGCGGCGCTTTATATATAATAATTAAACGTAGGCGGGGGGGGGGGGGGTAATTGAGCACACCGATCATAAAAGGGCGTCTCCGCGTGAAATTCGGTAAAAGTATTGTCCACAGGCAGAAAGCGGAAGAAGAAAAAAAGATGTCAAATCAAAAAGTAAAAAACACCGTTACATTAATCTTGCAAAAGTCGACATTTTTTGCTAATATAAATAATAAATCCGATTATTAGTTTAGGTAATATTTAATAAAAATTGCATTTTTCATCGCGCCCAAATTCGATGTTTTTTAAAACTCAAATTGCCGATTCTAGATCAATAACTGGTGAAATGTTTTGAAATTTTCACAGTTTGTTCATAATACATACGTGACACCTACAAAGTTGATAAAACATATAATAATTGCATTTGTTCACTTATATTTAATAACAAATGGCGGGGTACCGGTAACCGGGCTTCGGACACTTTGGCGGAAAAAAGTAGGCGACGAACTTAATCTTTGAGAAAACTTCAAGCGAGCCGTTTTTTCTATGACGTATGAAGAAAACTTTCCGAAAATTTCAGTGTAATCGAGTCATAAATATTGTAACTATGGATGATTTCACAAAAAACGCCCGGCGTGCGAGGAGCTCGTCCAGCGTTCGCGCGCGGCAGTAACGGAATATTATACGTTTTTCGCATATTTTTTTAACACTGGGATTTTACATTGTAAAATTTATTGTTATTTGATTATTCAAAATATTTATATCGTTAATCATACTCACGTACCGTTCTTCTCGCCATCAATTACACCGGTACACAAAAAAAAACACTTTTCTGTTCTACAGATGCGACACATATATTCCCATGTATTCTGACCCGCTGAGCACGAATCCGTGGTCTGTTTGACCCCAGCACATCTGGGTCAAGAGCATTTGAAGGTCAAACGGACAGAAAAGTCATTTGGATGAAGATAAGTACCATAATTTATGTTTTTTGGGTCGCTGAATCCGAATCCGGGGTCCATTTGGGCTCAGCGAGTCAAGGTCAAGGTCATTTAAAGGTCAATTTCGTTCATTCCACTAAAAACAAATTTCTGACTGCAAATTCTGAAAGAACGGAAGATTTTACGTCCAGATATGTATGTTATTATTTTTTTGTGACGACCTGTTAAGGTCATTTTATTTAAATATATAGATGATTCATATGGGCAAATGGTAAATGGGCTACATGGGGCTAGACTACCATACTAATATATTGTGGGGGTCGCTAAGTCTGAATCCGAGGCCCATTTGACCCCAGGGCGCCAAGGTCAAGTTCAGATCAAGGTCATATCAAAGTTAGATCTGAAGAAAAATGTGTCACTGTTCCAAAATTTGACTTTTACATGTTTTAAGGGTAGCTGAATTCGAATCTGAATCTCCTTTAACCCAACGAATCAGGACTAAACGAGAGTTACGGTATGGCATTTTGGAATAGCGTTTATTCTTTCTTTCGCCTATAACGTTCTCTTTTATTGTCAAAGGATCTATGCAGTGGATTTCTAGTTCTCTTCGAACTATCACCATCTTCATCGCCAGGTACTTGATCTCTCTTTAGCAGCCAGCAGTAGTCAGCCAGCATATTCACGTCCCATTTTCCTTGCCATCGAAGTTCAGCGTCTTTTAGATCTTGATGAAAACGCTCCCCTTGCTCTTCGCTGTAATCGCCTAAGTTGTCAGGGAAAAGCTAATATGAGAGTCCATGAAATGAAGTTTGAGATTCATCAAACATCCCAAGCGTCGATAGTTCCTCAACATATTTGCTACGATTGCTTTGTAGTCATTACTTCTGTAATTTCCTAAGAAGTTTTGAGCAACATCTCGAAAACTGAGCCAAGCAGCTTTTTCTAAGCCTGTCATTGTCTTGATGAAATTTTCGTCGTAAAACATTTTACGGATCTGAGGTCCATCAAATACTCCTTCTTTAAATTTAGCATCACTTAATCGAGGAAATTCATTTGTCAAGTACTGAAAACATGTTCCTTCTTTATTCAAAACTTTGACGAATTGTTTCATAAGTCCAAGTTTAATGTGCAGAGGCGGGAGCAATACTTTTGATGGATCAATTAAAGGTTGTTGAAGTACATTATGATTTCCAGGTTCAAGTTGTTCTCTTATTGGCCAAA
>CAKNXH010058837.1:41795-65593 GCA_932178445.1 Andricus quercusramuli
TGTAAAATTTATTGTTATTTGATTATTCAAAATATTTATATCGTTAATCATACTCACGTACCGTTCTTCTCGCCATCAATTACACCGGTACACAAAAAAAAACACTTTTCTGTTCTACAGATGCGACACATATATTCCCATGTATTCTGACCCGCTGAGCACGAATCCGTGGTCTGTTTGACCCCAGCACATCTGGGTCAAGAGCATTTGAAGGTCAAACGGACAGAAAAGTCATTTGGATGAAGATAAGTACCATAATTTATGTTTTTTGGGTCGCTGAATCCGAATCCGGGGTCCATTTGGGCTCAGCGAGTCAAGGTCAAGGTCATTTAAAGGTCAATTTCGTTCATTCCACTAAAAACAAATTTCTGACTGCAAATTCTGAAAGAACGGAAGATTTTACGTCCAGATATGTATGTTATTATTTTTTTGTGACGACCTGTTAAGGTCATTTTATTTAAATATATAGATGATTCATATGGGCAAATGGTAAATGGGCTACATGGGGCTAGACTACCATACTAATATATTGTGGGGGTCGCTAAGTCTGAATCCGAGGCCCATTTGACCCCAGGGCGCCAAGGTCAAGTTCAGATCAAGGTCATATCAAAGTTAGATCTGAAGAAAAATGTGTCACTGTTCCAAAATTTGACTTTTACATGTTTTAAGGGTAGCTGAATTCGAATCTGAATCTCCTTTAACCCAACGAATCAGGACTAAACGAGAGTTACGGTATGGCATTTTGGAATAGCGTTTATTCTTTCTTTCGCCTATAACGTTCTCTTTTATTGTCAAAGGATCTATGCAGTGGATTTCTAGTTCTCTTCGAACTATCACCATCTTCATCGCCAGGTACTTGATCTCTCTTTAGCAGCCAGCAGTAGTCAGCCAGCATATTCACGTCCCATTTTCCTTGCCATCGAAGTTCAGCGTCTTTTAGATCTTGATGAAAACGCTCCCCTTGCTCTTCGCTGTAATCGCCTAAGTTGTCAGGGAAAAGCTAATATGAGAGTCCATGAAATGAAGTTTGAGATTCATCAAACATCCCAAGCGTCGATAGTTCCTCAACATATTTGCTACGATTGCTTTGTAGTCATTACTTCTGTAATTTCCTAAGAAGTTTTGAGCAACATCTCGAAAACTGAGCCAAGCAGCTTTTTCTAAGCCTGTCATTGTCTTGATGAAATTTTCGTCGTAAAACATTTTACGGATCTGAGGTCCATCAAATACTCCTTCTTTAAATTTAGCATCACTTAATCGAGGAAATTCATTTGTCAAGTACTGAAAACATGTTCCTTCTTTATTCAAAACTTTGACGAATTGTTTCATAAGTCCAAGTTTAATGTGCAGAGGCGGGAGCAATACTTTTGATGGATCAATTAAAGGTTGTTGAAGTACATTATGATTTCCAGGTTCAAGTTGTTCTCTTATTGGCCAAACCTCCTTCTTGTAATGATTCGTGCGATCCCTGCTATCTCACAAACACAAAAAGCAGGGATACTTTGTATATCCTGATTGTTGACCAAGGAGAATGGTTATGATTTTCAAATCACCACAAACTTTGTTTTGACGAGTCTATAAACAATCTCCATTCTTCTGGAACGTAAACATCCTTTTTTAGTTCATTCATCAAACCGTTAACGTCTCTGCAATATACCAACATACCTTCTTCATCTTTATTGAAGTACTGACGGAACTTCTTTTCTCGATTCCTGTAGAAAGATGACTTCGTCCCCTGTTCTACCATTCCACGGCTCTTTAACTCAGCTGCCATATATTCAGAAGCATCTTTAGGAAGACCCATGCTCCTGATGAAATCGTTTAAACTATCTTGGTTGAATAGTCTTATAGATTCATTTTTTTGCTTTCTCCGCAATTTTGGCACATATTCTTCATTTTCATGGTCTTCGTATGAGCAATCATCAGATTCTTCTTCACCGTCTAACATAACCTCTCTATCTGTCTCTTTATTTGTCGAAGCTTCATTTATCATTGAGCTCCTATCCATATTTTCGATAGCAGACTCTTGATTAGACTTTGCAGTTATGACAGAAGACACTATTGCATGAGATATTCTTGATTTGTTTTTAACGTTGAATCCTTTAACTTTTGTGTTGCAAAAATAATAGTCTTTTGCTGATTGAGGTATTAACCATATTACCGGTAAGGAGTATTTTAACATTTTATTGTTTTTCACTTTATTCCAACGTAAAAGCATAGTGTAACAAGCACTGCAAACGCTAGCTGGAGCAAATGTTTCATTTTGAAGGGAAATTTCTCTTTTATAACATTGACGATATATGTCTCTACATTGCTCATTCATTGACCTACGGCACGTGATGACTTCATACTTTCCACAAACGTAGCAAAAAACATTTTTATCGCTGTTGCAGTCATGGCTGGTAAAAACATGATTACTTGTTGTAGCTTTATATTCTTTATCAGTTGAATCGCCAACCAATAAAGGGTGGCTGTAGCTGGATGACGACGATTGCGGGCCCGTTTCCTCACCCTGACCAATCGCCGATACTGGGCGTCCAATACCCTGCATCGTACTTTCTCTCGTGCCAGCCATGACGGCACAATGCCTTCACCACAGGGCTTAGCCGAAAAATGAAATTACAAGAAAAAAATCCGTTTTCCGCCGTCACCACGTGAAGCACAGAAAAAACTTCCGGTAAATGGTGTTGCAGGTAACTTCGTACAGAAACTGTCTTTTGTTCTCATAAAAGTTGTCACCACCGTCTTTAAAATTTGAAGCCACTAGCTTTGCTCACTCAAGTGAAGTTAGCTGATCGTTGGTGTAACAGGCAAATCGGATAAGGGCGGCTTCATAAAAGCTCACTTGCCGAATCGTTTGAGCTGTCAAAAGTTCCTTACAAGCGTGGGTAAAAGCAGAAAAATGTCGAGACGCCAGGGAAAGTTTACCCACATGTAGAAGTCAAATTTTGGATCGGTAACACATTTTTCTTTCGATCTAACTTTGTCTAGTCCCATGTAGCCCATTTACCATTTACCCATATGAATCATCTATATATTTAAATAAAATGACCTTAACAGGTCGTCACAAAAAAATAATATCATACATATCTGGATGTAAAATCTTCCGTTCTTTCAGAATTTGCAGTCAGAAATTTGTTTTTAGTGGAATGAACGAAATTGACCTTGAAATGACCTTGACTTTGACTCGCTGAGTCCAAATGGACCCCGGATTCGGATTCAGCGACCCAAAAAACATAAATTATGGTAGTTATCTTCATCCAAATGACTTTTCTGTCCGTTTGACCTTCAAATGCCCTTGACCCAGATGTGCTGGGGTCAAACGGATCACGGATTCGTGCTCAGCGGGTCAGAATACATGGGAATATATGTGTCGCATCTGTTGAACAGAAAAGTGGTTTTTTTTGTGTGCCGGTGTTATTTTCAAACACGTGTGAAAATCAACTTTTTCCCCATCGGAATTCACGCAAAATTATGAAAAACACGGATTTTCTATTAAATAATTTATTTGATGACAGACGCTAATAGATTATAATACATAAACTTTTTTTACATACTTATTGTGCGCTCTCATGTTCTAAATGGTTATAAACATTCAACAAATTTCGAATTTCGCGCGTTTACCCCTAATTAGATTGCCTTTTATTTTCGCGAATTAGATTGTCTTTTGTTTTTCCAAGAATCCACACATACTTAGAAGTTGCAGTAAACAAAGCGCCTCTGAAAAAACGTGGCGCAGAAAAACGGAAATCGGAACTACGAAAGAAATAGCAAAGCATAATATATTATTTCTTGTTAGACGCGTTACTAAAATACACTTTAAATGTTGAAAAACCTATATGTAACGAATTTGTTCAATTTTAATAACGATTTGAAAAATTAGAGCGTACAATAATTATGTAAAAAAAGTTTACGTATTATAGTCTATTAGCGTCTGCTATCAAATAAATTATTGAATAGAAAATCCGTGTTTTTCATCATTTTGCGTGAATTTCGATGGAAAAAAGTTGATTTTCACACGTGTTTGAAAATAATTGATGGAGAGAAGAATGGTACGTGAGTATAATTAACGATATAAATATTTTTAATAACAAACAACAATAAATTTTGCAATGTAGCATCCCAGTGTTAAAAAAAGATGCGAAAAACGTATAATTTTCCGTTACTGCCGCGTGCGAACGCTGGACGAGCTGCTCGCACGCCGAGCGCTTTTTATGAAATCATCCATAGTTACAATATTTATGACTCGATTACACTGAAATTTTCGGAAAGTTTTCTTCATACGTCATAGAAAAAACAGCTCGCTTGAAGTTTTCTCAAAGATTAAGTTCGTCGCATACTTTTTTCCGTCAAAGTGTCCGAAGCCCGGTTACCGGTACCCCGTCATTTGTTACTAAATATAAGTGAACAAATGCAATTTTTATATGTTCTATCGACTTTGTAGGTGTCACGTATGTATTCTGAACAAACTGTGAAAATTTGAAGACATTTCACCAGTTATTGAGCTAGAATCGGCGATTTGAGTTTTAGAAAACATCGAATTTGGGCACGATGAAAAATGCAATTTTTATTGAATATTACCTAAAATAATAATCGGATTTATTATTTATATTAGCAAACAATGTCGACTTTTGCAAGATTAATGAAATGGTGTTTTTTGCTTTTTGATTCGACATCTTTTTTTTTTCTTCCGCTTTCTGCCTGTGGACAATTCTTTTACCAAATTTCACGCGGAGACGCCCTTTTATGATCGGTGTGCTCAATTGTCAACTCTTAACATATTAATTAACAATAAAGATATTTCATTCTGCTCGTGACAAATATAAATTGAAATGCTTTTGTATGCGTTGTCTTCATTTAATAAAATGTTACCTTATAGATTTTGACCTTGAAAATATCTTTTTTATGTTTTTTGAATGTTAAAAAAATATAAAAGTATGGTAACGAATAATTCAAACGCGGCAAGACATAGTTTAGTAATTAGAAAAATAATCTGCTAATTTTAAAGAATTGTAAGTAAATGAAGAAAATGGTGTCATTCATATTGAATTTACTAGTATTTTCTCGCTAAAATAAATAAAGAAACTTCCGTTCTGAAATTATATAAAATTTTCTGTAAAATCTATGCTAAAGTGTCAGAAAATGAACCGATTGAATTTAAACAGGAAGTTCTAGAATTTAAATAATAAAAGTAAACAAATCAAGTGCATAACCAAAATATTTTATTGCAGATAGCCAGACGGAAAA
Source organism: Andricus quercusramuli (assembly GCA_932178445.1). Lineage (NCBI taxonomy): Eukaryota > Metazoa > Arthropoda > Insecta > Hymenoptera > Cynipidae > Andricus > Andricus quercusramuli. The sequence goes on from CAKNXH010058837.1 coordinate 47,043, forward strand.
TATTGCTTATCTTGAGGAACTTAAGAAAAGAAATTCAACTTTTAATGACTAATTTGACTAATAAATTAATTCACCATGATTTAATATACTGTTTAATGATTAATTTTTTATTATTTCAAAATAACACTTATAATTACTTTAGGATTATTTGGAAACGAATAATAATAATAATAACATAAATAATATAAATAAATAATATATAAAATTTGGCGTAGGGATGTGGCGACCCCATCGCCCGAGAGCTCCGGCTTTTGCAGTCAGCCGCGTTGCTTTGGGCTAACTCCCCAATGCAACGAATTATGCGGTTACGACAAAAGTATCGCGCAGTGCCACCCACAATAGGCCTCTCTCGGATGGAGGCCATGGTTCAGTTGGGAGTGGCAATAGGTACAAACCGAGGCGACGACCAGGCAATGGCCCCGGACAAACGCGAGAACATTGATTTAAATGGTCGGACCAACTCAGGAGGCACCTTCTTACCTGTTGGCAAAGAAGCTCACCGGCGCGGAGAGGATTCATGAAGAGGTTACATGACCGTTGGGGCAATATGCACCCGGAATATGCTCATAAAATGCCTCAGTATTTAAGAGATCAGGTATCCTTCTTGCGAAAAAACGGATATGAAGCTCTTTATCAACAGGAAGAGGAGCAACATCTTCCAGTGAACATTCCGCCTGTTCCAGCAAGACCACCTTTGCAGATAGCCGATAATGCCAACATGAGAAGTAGGAGATCTATCCACCAAAAAGTGTTCCTCAGGATGGACAAATTAGCTGAAGCTAATACTGCTCTCCGCGATTTTCTCCCCGAAGATGTTAATCTCTGGAATCTGAACTGTGTAGTTTAAGAGAAGGCGGTCTCCCTGCTTAGCGACGATAGAAGTAACGATACTTCGGTATGTCTGAGTAAGACACGCGAGCGTATTGCACAGCTTCAGTTCAAAATTGAAACGGCGAGACGGCATGCATCAAATGTTCAGTTTGTGATTAGCTACATAACATCAAATAAAAAGTTCACTCCAAAAGTTAGAGCAATTGCTCGAAACTTGAGGAAAGCAAATCACTCGCTGAACAAGTGTAAACTGTCGACCATCAAGCAGCACTGGATGCAAAAAATAAGATCTCTTTCAACAGCGAAACAGCGCCTTGAACGGCGAGTCAAGTGGATTCAGGAAAATTCCACTTTTTCTACTAATCCTTCCCGTCTGTTCAATAAAGCGTCATGTGTAGTTAAAAATCCGCCTAGTCGAGAAGAGATTCAAGTCTTCTGGGAGCAAGTATATGAAGATACTTATCAGCTCAATGAAGACGCTTCTGATATATCACTCTTTCGTAACTTTTGCCAAAGGCAAAGGTTACAAGGTCCAGAGGAAGAGTGTCCACTAATTACTGCTGAAGAAGTGAAGAAAAATATCGCTAGAACTAAGAACTTTTCGGCGCCATGGCCAGATAAAATCAACAACTTTTGGTGGAAGAAGCTTACTTCTACGCACCAACATCTAGCTCGTATATTTACTACTTTCTTAAACGGAGAACAACCTGTCCCGCAGAGGCTAGTGGAAGGATGCACGGTATTGATCCCTAAGACCGGAGATTTGTCAAATCCAAAGAACTACAGGCCCATAACTTGTTTAAACACCAGCTACAATCTATTCACTGGCATCCTCAAAGAGAGGATATTAACATCTATCGAGCCGGTATGGATTGTAATAGTCGACCAACGTGGATGCAAGAGAGGGCTGGCAGTTCGCAGGGAGAACCTGTTAATAGACAGGTGTATTACCTAGGACTCGATCAGGTATCGACGCAATCTGTCCATGGCTTGTATTGATTACCGTAAGGCATTCGATAACACGAACCATGAGCTACTTATTAAGCTCCTTGAGTACATGGAGGTGCATCCAAAAATAGTGAGATGCATAAAAGAGCTTATGCTCTTGTGGAGGACAAGATTTGTCATAACGCCTGACAAAAGACAAGTGACTACAAGCTTTGTCACATATAAGAGGGGGGTCTTTCAAGGAGACTCTCTAAGTCCGATACTTTTCTGCATCTCCCTCTTGCCTCTATTTATTGTGCTCCAAGGCAAAAGCTCTGGATACCTATGTGGCCCGCCGAACAGAAGAGAATATAAGGTCAACCACCTTTTATACATGGACGACCTTTAACTCTTTGCTTCCTCAAAAAAGGACCTTAACATCCTTGTAGATGCGGTAAATAGGTATTCCAAAGTTATTGGCATGAGCTTCTGACTGGACAAGTGTGCCTGCGACCACCTACACCCAGGAAGACTAGAAACTACATCATCCCGTGGCGATCAGGATGTTCAACTCATAGGCGGAAATACCATTCAACATCTTAGTATTGGAGAAACATATACATATCTTGGAACACCGCAAGCAGAAACCCGAAATGTGCATAACCTGAAAACAGCCCTTGGAAAAAGGTATCGCCAAATTTTCAGAAAAATTTGGCCTTCCGAATTATCCGGAAAGAATAAGATCCAGGCGACCAATATGCTGGCCGTTCCTATACTGCTCTACACGTTTGGTGCAGTAAAAGGGAACGTCGATGAGTTAAAACAACTTGATCGGAGCACACGCAAGATGATGACAATACAACGAAGTCTTTATCCTAGATCTTCTGTACCTCGAATATATTTCCCTCGCGATAAAGGGGGTAGAGGCTTGCTAAGCTTGGAGTGTCTTCATCGAAGATCGGTTCTAGCTACAGCCTGCTCAGTTCTAAAAATTTTCTATACCATGCAGCAGATAGGGCCGCAGAAGAGCTTGACCTCCCATTTAATTCCAGCGAGACTACACATGGCCTAGCATCACTAACACCTCTGGTGCTCAAAATTCGCATACAGGAAGCAGAACATACGCTCCTACTAAGAGAACATGCTGAAAAACCCCTTCATGGTAAGTTCTACGGCATCATGCGTAGAGAAGAGTTCTCGATGGGTCTGTCCAACATGTTTCTCAAGTCTGCTGGATTGAGATCGGAGACCGAGGGATTTCTTTTTGCCTGTCAAGACAGCGTCATAGACACCTTAGTTTACCGCGAGCGCATAATGAATGTACCTGTACGCGATACCAACTGCCGAGCGTGCAAGCAAGAGCCCGAAACACTTGGACATGTTCTCAGTGGGTGCTCTAAATATGCACGCTACGCGTACATAGAGAGACACAATGCAGCTCTAAAAGTGTTATATTACCATCTTAGGCATTTCTGTGGTGTTGATCTATTGCCCGTCTTGCCATACGCCCAGGGGGAACTCGAGTCCGTTGTGGAGAATGATCAGTGTAAGATCTACTGGAATTTCTCATTCTCCACCACTCAACGTATCAGTGCTACGAAGCCTGACATTGTCCTCCAAGACCTGAAGAACAAGATCATTTACGTGATTAAATTCTCGGCACCAGCCGATGGCAATATCACGGCAAAGGAGGGAGAAAAACGGGCGAAATATCAAGCACTTCTTTTCGAGCTGAGTATGCTGTACCAAGGCTACAAAGTCCATCTTATAATTCTCATACTCGGCTGTCTTGGAGGTATGAAAGCTTCATTTATCAGTCAACTCAACAAGATTCCGGCTTGCCAGCGTCAGGCTCATTTCATCGCGAACCGGATGCAGAAGGCTGTTCTCCTGGGATCACTCCATCTGGTCCGTCAACACTGTTCCTCTTAAACTCTACAAAGATTGGTAGCTCTAAAAAAGTATCCAGAGGTGAAACCTTCATCTCCAACTGTCTTGTCTGCCGCGTAAGGTCATCCGCGGCTAGAGACCTGACTCCAAGGAACAGTGTTGCCCGATGTTATCACGCGTAAATTCCCTGCTCTTGCTTACCTTCTAGGACAGAAGGAGCAGAAGTGGATGACATACACGTTCCAGTAGCTTCGGGATTGGTTTCTTTAAGGAACCATGTTCGAAGCTTCCGGAGCCTGAAACTTCTCCATATAAATCAGGGGTATGCCACGACCCATTCTTTAGTTTGAAAAACGTGTGCTATTGTTTGTCCACAGTGGCGCAAAGCCGAACTAACAGCGCGTCGATCGTCACTCGATTAGATTAAAAGAGGTTAAAGGGCATTCCCACAGAACGTATTCGTAGCGCATAATATTGATTTATTTTTTTGAGGTTTTATGAATTAACTGTTAATAAAAATAGGCGGTAGTTACTGCATACTAACCAATTGCACTAGTGATTATAAAGCAAAAAATCAAAAGAGGAAAAGTTATTTTTTTTCAGTACCGCGAAATTTAAAACTGGCGTCATTCTTAATATTGTAAGTTTAAAAAATTTTGAAAGCTCTTCAATGTTAAAGATTTCCAATTCAAAGTTTCATAATTTTTAATTCAAGAAATTAAAATTTTGACAATTATTATTGATAAATTTTGAAAACTGCAAACTTTTCAATTTTAAATATTTACAATTCAAAGTTCTACAGTTTTGAAGAGTTACAATTGAAAACTCATGAATTTTGAAAATATATAATTGCAAATTATTCAAATTTCAAGATTTACATATTGATGGTATGTACTTTTGAATGCTTTTTTGTTGGAATAGTTCAATTCTAAATATTTACTATTGAGAAGTCCAAGGAGAGGTCTTCTAGTTCTAGTTTAAAGATGTATAAATAAAAATTCTTAAATTTTGATGATTTTTAGAGACGACTGAAAAATCCGAAAAAATAAAATTGCTGACACTGTAAAATTCGCGAAGGGAAAAATTCACAAATAATAAAATTTCTAAACAATAAAGTGTCCAAATAATAAAATTCCCATATTGTAAAATTCCCGAATTATAAAATATCCGAACTAGAAAATTCCCGGATATAAACAATTCATTTTTTTTAATAATTAAGCTAATTTTTAATTATAATGTAGTTTTAATTGTAATTCGGCAATTTAAACTGTCTGGAATTTCATTATGCGTGAATTTTCCAATTCGGTAGTATTATAAACTGTTTAGAAATTATAGCATTCGGGAATTTTAATATTTGTGTATGTATTTATTCTCTCCCTTTCACGGGTTTGAGGGCCTCCGCTCCCTTTACAGTACGTTACAAAAACCACTTACACTACCTTAATAATACTTACTACCTAAACAATAATATTTAACTAATATTAACTTATATGCTAACGCTTTGTCTTTGTCTCATCATCCAGCTTGCCCCTTGTCCACTTCCATCCAAGATGCACCTTATCCTGTCATCCATACTCTCACCACCTGTTTCATCCCCCGTACATCTCTCTAAAGCATGTCCCCATGATTCTATCTCGTAACGGCAGACTCTACATCTTCTTTCCTCTTCATCCATCCAGTACCTACCCTCTCTCATTCCTTCTCCCATCCTAAATCGTATCACGTGGTTCCATTTACTTTCCTTTTTCACCCTTCTTAAATATTCTGGTTCTCCTTCAGCCTTCACTACCTTATACCACCTGTTGTATTCAGATTCCACGATCTTTTCCCATCTTTCCTCCCGCTCCTTAATTACCAGTTCATTCTCTAACTCTTGCCATACTCTGACATCTGCTCTTATATCGCACTCTCTCCTCCTCTGTTGTCTCTCTTTCTCCCATCTTGATCCTTCTGTGTTACCCCTAGTCTCTTTGTTTACTACTTCCCATAGACAAGCTTGTGCTATCCTGCTTCCCTCCCCTCTCTTTAGTTTCTCCTCAAAATTCCATGCTCTCTTCATCTGTCCAATAATCATTGTACCTCTACTTAATTCCTCCCTCAACATATATCCTGGACAGCTCCAGCTCACTCCCATTACCCATCTCAAGAATCTCTCCTGCATACTTTCCACCCTCTTGTGCTTCTTCCATCCCCAGATCTCCACTCCGTAACTTATGACTGACCACACCAATGCATCAAATATCCACAGTTTCATCTTCCAGTCTTCTTTAAACCTTCTCTTCCCTATGCCCCACACCTGCCCCATTACTTAAGTCGCACATTCTATCCTTCTCCTCACCTGTAGTTCAACCCCTCCTTTCGACTCAAACCAGAAGCCTAGGTAACTAAATTCCTCGACCTGTTCCACTTTCTCCCCGTACATCTTCCATTCATATTCTACCTTTGTCCGTCTCTTCCTAAAAATCATCACCTTCGTTTTTTTTACATTTACCGTTAGGTCTTTAACTCTCACATATTCCTCAAACACTCTCATTATGAGACTCATCCCTCTCTCGTCATCCGCTAATAAGACTATATCGTCTGCATACGCTAAGAAATATACCTTACTATTTCCCAAAACCGTCCCTCCTTTTCCTTTCTTCTCCAGTTTCTCCTCAAGATCTGCCAACAAGAGGCTGAATAGTAGTGGGCTCAATGGACATCCTTGCCTGAGCCCCCTTCCACTCCAAAAAATCTTCCCTTTTTCTTTTCCAATCCTCACCCTTATCTTAGTCTCTTCGAATATCTCCTTTATCCTCTCGACCAACCCTTCATCCACTCCCCTCTCTTTCATCACCTGCCATAGCACCTTTCTGTTTACCGAGTCAAATGCCGCTTTAAAGTCTACAAATAAGGCCACTAACTTCCCTTTCTTCCTCCCTAAGTTCCTATTCACCAGATAATTCAGTACATAGATGTTGTCTACTATTCCCATCCCTTTCATGAAGCCCGTCTGATTGTGTGGAATAATCCCTTTCTCTTCCACCTCCCTTTCTAATCTCTTTCTGAGAATCTCCGTATATATTTTGTATCCTACCGACATAAGTGTGATTTCCCTATACTCCTCCAGCTTCTTGCCCTCTCCTTTCGTAATTATCGGCACCACCAACCCTGTCCTCCATTCCTTAGGCCATCCCTCTCCTTTCCATACCTTATTACATACCTCCCACATTTCTTTTCTCACCCCTTCTCCGCCATACCTCAAAGCCTCATTCTCAATATCGTCCTCACCTGTTGCCTTGTTTCTTTTCAGCCTCCCTATCGCTCAATTCAGTTTCTCCATACTTATCCCGTTATTGCTATCATCTTCTCCTTCTATTACTTTCCTCTTTGCACCTAACACCTTATTTTCCACTCCTCCCAATAGTCGCTTAAAGTACGGGGTCCACTCATCCATCTCGTTTTCCTCATTGATGCCCTTCCGTCCCCCTCGTTCCCTATTGATCACCTCCCATTCCCTCCCTTCCCTGATTGATTTTTCCACCTCTTCCATATACCTACTTTTCTCTAACTGCCTTTTGTCACTTAAAAATCTTTCATGTCCTCTCTTTCTCCTATCCTGTTTCCCTGTCTCCCCCTTTCTCCACTTTTTAACATTTTTCTTCATTCTATCCTTACTCTCCTTACATTCTGCGTCCCACCATCCCCTCTTCATGCCTTCCTCTTCTCTCGGCCTTACCTGTTCTTTTATGCTCTCTGTCAGTTGTTTTAGCTTTTCAAGGCGCGCGTCGACGTCTTCCCCTTCCATTCCTCTAATCTCCTCGTTCTCCGTTCTTTCTTTAAATTCTCTCAATTTATCCTCCCCCCCATCTACCCATTTTTACTTTTCTTTCGCCAGTTCTTTCCCTTTTTTCGCTATGCCGGTTCCATCCTGAGCCTTTCAATGTCGCTATTAGCGGGAAGTGTTCTGAGCCTATTTCATTACCTACTTCCATTTTATCTATTCTCTTCCTTATTCTTTCTTCTGCTAGAACGTAATCTATCACTGTCTCCCCTTTACCTATAAAAGTCATTTCCCCTTCTTCATCTCCCCTTATGTTCCCGTTGCAGATAAACCACCCCTCCTCTCCTAATAAGTTCAAAAGAGTTTTACCTTCCCGATCTATCTCCCTGTGCTTGGAGTTTTTTCGAAAAATTTTTTTTTTTTTCCCCCCCCTCCCCCCCCCCCCCCCCCCAACTCTCCTCTCCACGCGTTCAAGTCTCCTCCCATCAAGACCAACTCTTCATTCCTTTCCTCCATCCATTCCCTTAACACTCTCCATCCTTCCTCTTCTCCTCTCCTTCTATACATACAAACGATCGCCTACCTACCTTTCCTACCTTTATTATTCTCACCATCACGCCCTCCTGCTTTTCGTCTCGCTTTTCCACTCTTTCATTTCCCATCAGCTCCTTTTTAACCCCTGAAACCATGTCTCCCATCGCTCTTCCCTTTTCATGTTCTTTCCTCGCTTCTTGCATTGTCCACACATACCCCTTTGGCAACTTTCGTTTCAATCCCTTCCAATCCTTTTCGTCTACCCACATTTCACTCAGCATCACCACGTCCCATTTCCCAATAGCCTCCCAGAATCCCTCGTTCTTGTTTTTTAGCCCGCACACATTCCAGAAAGCTACACTCACTCCTCTCTTTTTGTCCTTCCCCCTCCTCCTTCCCGTGCTCAGTTTGTCTGCTCTGGTGGAAACCCCGCCCCTTCTCTCCTACTCTCATTACCTTCGTTTTCCCTCCTCCCAAGTATTGATTCATGTGCTCTCAGCTCTTCTCTCTCTTCGTCCCAGATCCACTTCATCCCATTCACCCACAGCCTGTCTTTGCCTATCCGAACATTACACCCGTTCCTCCTCTCTATCCGTGCTCTCCGTTCGATCATCCACTTCCTCTTTCTCTCTCTCCATGTCAGGTCCTCGTCAATTCTTTCATTCCTACCCTTTAGTATCCTTTTCCTTTCCATAATTTCTCTCTTCTCCTCCTCAGTTCCCACTTTTACTATGAGCACACCTATTTCCCCTTCTGTCTTTCTCCCCAGTACCTTCGCCGCGTCCACTCTCACCTGAGCCCCAATATCATTCATCAGCTTCTCCACATCTTCCTTTCCCGAGTCGCTTTTGATTTGATTTAGCCGTCTGCGCATTCTCTCATTTTCTTCCTGCAGTTTCCTATCATCTCCCTTGACTACAGAGTCGGGAATTTTATTTTTCGGGATAGTCAAAGAACAAATTTCAAATTCTAAATTTTTCAAAATGAAGAAATTTCAAATGTAAGGCATAAAAATTACAGAGTTAATAATTGTAATACTTGAAACTTGCATAATTTTTTATTGTAAATTCAAAAAATTAGAAACTCCTAAATTTTAATGATTTACAATATAAAATTCTACATTTTTGAAGATTTACAATTGAAAATTATTTAAATATTACGATTTGCAGTTTAAAATTTTTCAATTTTAAAGATGTATAAATAAAAATTTATGAATCTTGCTGATTTTGTAAAACATATAGTATCACTTGCATAATAAGATTTATTTGTAATCATTACGGCAAATTTGTAACGTTTTATTTTAACATATAGTCATTTTTATACAATTTAACCTGATTTTCTTCATTTCTCATAGTAAACCATAAAAAAAAATTCCTACTAAGTCTATGACCTAAAAACTTGGTATTGATTATATATTTTTACTTAAAAAAGAATAGATAATGCAGCAACCCCAGGCGGAAAAATTATATCTATATTATACATAGTTTGAAATATATATTATTTTTATTTGCTTTGTAGAGGAATGGTACAAAACAAATGGAAATTATATATAATATTAAACTCGTCTCTTGCCTCCAAGTTTCTCTATTTTCAAAATAACTTTTCCATGCAAAAATCGAGTGAAAAATTTAACATTGATTTTTCTCCAAAATAAATCAACCAGTTTCTGATTTTTTATTCTTCGAATATAAAAAATTTTGAGGCAAGAAACGAGGTCGATAGGAGTTTTAATGATTTAGAAATAAATTTTTAAATACCGAAATTTTTCTCCCTAAAAAGTTAACCTTATATTCAATATCAAATAATAAATATACCTGTCAAACGCACTAAGCTTACTAGCATAGGGCTGACCAGAATATTTAAAGAATTCAGATTGCAAATTAGTTTTGAGAAATTTCGAAAACAGTTAGAAATTTATGAAAAATGAAAAAATTATTGTGCTTTGCAGTGTTTCCAAGTCAAATCTATCGAGTGACGATCGCAGCGCCACTATTTGCCGTTCCCGCCGCAAGCACGAAATTTACGCGTGGCGTGACATACTCTTGATATAAATAATACGAATAATATAATTAATTATATAATTATTAACATAATTATGTAAATATGTAAATAATATCAATATAGAAACATTATTATTTATTAGTTTTATGCCGATTGATAAAATCGTTCAATTCGAGCGTTAACAAAATGTGCTTTAAAAAGTTATTATTTAATTTTTTTCACCATCCTTTATATAAAATCTCTAAACGATATTGTCGGTTTCGATTATGACGATTTTCGAGAGTAACAGCGGAGGTAACGTTTGCTTGCTGTAGGCCGCTCATATTCAACAGTAGTGTGTGTCTGTGCATGGCACTGCATTTGAAATTAGTGATGCTAATTGAGTCGCCTTTATGTGCGCATGTTGTGATTGTAGTATAGTTGATTGGCTGTAGTACGCGCCTGTATTTTAATTCCCAATGAGGACGCGAACTAGAACCAATAAGCGCTATTCAGTCGAAGCATGCGCATGTCAAGGTGTTCTTTTCGGGATCACTGTGGGAAATAGTAATCGAATCGAATCGTAGTTCGAGTTCGATAATACGACACGTGGTTTTTCGTATTTGGTAATGCGCCGTTCAGTCTTGCCAACCGTTGCACGGTAAAGTCTGAACAGGAGAAATACGTTTTTTATATTTTGAGGCGAGTAATGAACCATAACCTCAATTGTGATGGTAGTCTGTTTTAAAACTTTTTACGCAAACAAGAACTTTTCAAATTAATCATTTTTACGCTCGGTAACTGTGATTTCTATTATAATGGTGTACGTTTCGGTTCTACTTTCCCTATACGATTAAAATCTCCATTTCCTTATAGCGCCACATTGGAATAATTATTTTTTTCGGTTGGAATAGAAGTATGTCAAAGATCTGTGTATATCTACAGATCAAAAATTGTAGAATATAAAAAGATTTTCAAATTGAGCATTTTACGCTCTTAAGGGGCACTCCTATTACAAAAAAACACCGATACATCAAGGAATTTTCAAGGAATTGATTTTGATAATTTTAATGGATTTCAAAGAAGTTTGAAGACTATAAAGTATTTTTTTTAAATCCAAGGCATTTTCAAGGTCTTGGAACAATTGCAAGAAATTTAAAAAGATTTTCAAGAATTTGATATATTTTGAGGAATTTGTAATTGATTTCACTAATTTAATAGTATTTCAGAGGATTTAAAAATTTCAATTGAGTCTAAAAGATTTCAAATTGATATATTGTAGGGAAATATTTGAAAGAATTTCAATAAATTTCAAGGAATTTGTTATTCATTTTAATAATTTGAAGGAATTTCAAGAGACTGAGATTATTTTAGGGCATTCGAAAAGAATCCAAAGCATTTGAAAGAGATGTCAATAATTTCAATGAATGCCAAAAGATTTTAAAGGGTTTGAAATATTTTAGGATATTTTAACAGTTTTCAAGGAATTTTCAACTGATTTTAGTCATTTAATTGACTCAAAAGGATTGTTGGAGGAATTTTTCAAGATTATGAATATTTTAAGGTATTTCAAAAGAATCCAAGATATTTTCAAAAGATTTGAACAATTTGAAGGGATTTCAAAAAGATTTGAAGGACTTGAAAACTTTTGGAGGGATTTCAAAAAGATTTAAAGGATTTGAAGACTTTTGGAGGTTTCTTAAAGATTCGAGGGATTTTTCATTTGATTTCAGTACTTTCATCGATTTCAGAGGATTTGCAATATTCTACAGTAATTCATTAGATTCCAAAGCAGTTTCGAGAGCTTTAAAAAGTTTTAAGTGATTTTCGAAGTTATAAAAGGTTTGAAATATTTTTGGGCATTTCTAATTAATAATTATAATTGATTATATAAAAAATTATATTATTGTAAATTATATAAATATTATATAAAAATATTATATTTTCATAATTTATTTATATATTATTGAATAAAAATTATATTTTTAATATTATATAAAATTATAAGATTATAAATGATAGATTATAAATTATATAAAAAATGTATTGATTATAATATATAATTATAATATTAATAATTGATTTCAGAGAATTGTAAATATTTGGGAGTATTTTGGAAGATTTCAAGGCATTTTCGAAAGCTTCAAAAAGTTTGAACTTTCAATTAATCTTAAAATAAATATTTAAGGAATTTGAGAAGACTCCAAGGTATTTCCAAGAGAGTTAAATAATTTTGAGGAATTTCGAAAAAGTTTCAAGTGATGTTTAAAGAATCAAAGGATGTCAATAATTTAAAGGAATGTCAAAGGATTGGAAATATTTTAGGGTGCTTTTAAAAATTGCATTGGATTTTGAAGAGCTTACAAAAATGCAAGGAATTCCAAAATATTCTGAATGATTTTGAATATCTTAGGGTAGTTTGAAAGACCCTAGGAAATTTTTTATTGATTTCAGTAATTTAATGTTGCTCATAGGATTGGAATTATTTTATGGTATTTTAAAAGGTCTGAAGCATTTTCAAGAGCTTTAAAATGTTTCAATTGATTTCCAAAGATTTTAAAGGATTTGAAAACTTTAAGAGAATTTCAAAAGATTATAAGGAATATTCAATTGGTTTCAGAAGATTTGGAATATTTTAGAGTGTTTAAAAAGATTCTAAAGCTTTCTCGAGAGATTTGAAAAAATGTGCATGGGGTGTTGTATCAAAGAGTTTCCTAAAATTTCGAAAATATAGATCGATTTAATAGGACCTATGTCAAGTTTTAGGGTATATCGAAAGATTCCAAGGAATTTTCCATTTATTTCGGTAACCTGATAGGATTTGAAATATTATAAAGTATTTATAAAGACTTTGATGCACTCTCAAGATATTATTGATTTTTTAAGGAATTTTAAAGGATTTCAATGTCTTTAGGAGAAATAAACAAATTCTTCTGCGCGTTTAGAGATTTTCTTTAAAACTTCGGAATATATGAAACTATTCCATAGGACTTGCAAGGTTTCAATCGTTTTAGAATATTTAAATGAATTTCAAGACTTTCCGAAGATTTCAATAATTTTATGGGATTCTAAAAGCTCTCAAGGTATTTCCTTAATCCAGGATGCAAGAAAATTTTATAAAGTTTCATACAATTTCACGGGATTTTATAATAGTTCAATGTACTTCAAGGAATTCATTTACAAGAAGTGAGGTATTTTGTAGGTTTTCATAGATTTGTAGAGATTTTCAAATATGTTTTGCAATTAATTTGAATTCATCCTGAATTATTACTAATTCATTCAGAATTATTTCATCATCTCTTTCGAATTTTGTTAATTGACCTATACTCTTTTAAATTAGGTCGATAATTCTATTCAGTTTAATGTATATTTTATTATATTTTTGTCGTTATTATTAGATAGATATTTATATTTATTTATTTTTCATTTATTTATTTATTATTAGATAGATATTTTTTAAGTTTTCAGTTCGTGTTTAACTCGTCTTGAAATGTTTTAAACTCATTTTTAATTTTTCAACATTTATTCAAATTCTTTTGAATTCCTTTGTATTTTTCCAAAATCATTTTGAAATTACTCAAATAAATTACATTTTTTGGTGTTTAATATTATTTTTCCAATTTATTTCCATTTTTTGATTCCCAATTTCAATTGTTTGAAGTTTTATGAATTGAAATTTTCAATTCTTTCAATTCTCTGGTTTTAATTTCTCTAAGCGATGACGCTGTTTTGCTACTATTTTGAAAAAAATATACTAAAGACACTATTTTCAAATCAAAAACACGAATTCATCAACCAAGATGAATTTTCTAACAATAACAAAAATGTCATGAAAAATGTTTAATTCCAAGCCAAAAACATAAACTTTCAACAAAACTGTTGAAGGTTCGACAAAATATTTAAATTTTTACTCAAAAAGATGAATTTTCAATCAAGGAGATTCATTATCTATCAGAGAGGAAGAATTTTGAGTAAAATATGTACATAAATTTTAAACCAAATATTTGAATTTTCAACTAGAAAAATTAATTTTCTATCAAAAAATAAGAATTTTTGACAAATGACATAAATCTCCATCTGAGTACTTTGAACAATGGATGTGATGTTAGTTCAAATTTGACTTGATTAATTTTTGGTGCATATTTTTTTTGCTTCGATTTTTTTTGCATAAATATTTGAATTTAGAACCAGAAAGATCAATTTTTAACCACAAATGGAGCAGTTAAATTTTACACATTAATATTTTGACACATGGAAGATATTATCTATATTTTAGAACGAGAATTAAACAATGTTAACGAGGAAGAATTTTATAAGAAATTAAACTGTGAGATGAAAACAATGCTTGCTAAAAATAGATATAAAAATGTAAGTCCGGCGACGTAAACCAAATGCTTTGAGCAACGTTTCTGTATTATTACTTATCAAACATATGCGGATTTAAAAAATAAAATTTATATTTTATACTTTCAATCATTTTATGAGAAATATTTTACATACATTTTTTTTATAGAAAGAATCCGTGTAAAATTATACAGGTTCTACAAGTACAGTCGCAGAATATATCAAGGAGAAATATTTTTTTAAAGTAAATTATGCGAAACGTTAAAAAAAATTATTCTAAAAAAAATTGAAAACAGATTTTCGCAAAAGGAAACAAAATATATATTTTTGAAAAGCTTTTGTTTAATTTAGCTTTTAATAAGAAAAATACTGTAACTTTTATAAAGGCCTGGAAAGTTCTTTCGACAGGATAATTTTCTTCTTATAATAGAAGAATTTTATCATTTTTACGTGAACAACAGATGCGACAAAAATGTTCATGTATAAAAAAGTTATACTAAAATACATTTTACTTCTTCGTAATAACGTGCATCATTTACAATAAAAATTAGAAAATTAATTTTTCATAGAAAAAGTTCACTACATCTCTCAATGCATAATAAAATATTAGTGGTGAATGGATTACTATAGAGTATGAAAGCAATAATTGCCGAGAAAATAGACAACTTAAAAATTTGTTATCATATTCTTAAAAAACTGAAAGATTGGTAGTTACTGCCATTATTCTATGTATCATTTATTTTTTTAAACTTTGTAAAACTTATATAATCATTAAAATGAATATTATTCGTAGTATTTATCAATTTGAAATTTATATGCTTATGTACATGTTATAACGAATTATTCACAATTTATTTTAGAAATAACAATTCTTTTAATTTATAAAATAAAAATGTATTACGGCGGTATAATTTACAAATAAGTTAAGTGTTAGAAAAATTTAAGAGCCAATTATAATAAATTGAATTATAATTATATTCACAATTCTTTCATGATGATAACGATGGCAGAATTTACCTAAAAATTAATGATGAGAAACCTGTTACTCCTTTAGCTTTAACAAAGAACAAACATGAAAAGGAGCTCCTTATTGGAGGCTACGTACATCATCCTGTAGTGAGTTTCGTGCCTTCTAATCATTATTTTGTACAAATATTTTTCAACATTAATCAAATATGAATAGTATAGAAAAAATAAGTATTTGGTTTATTCGTTCTCATAAAAAAATTAGTAGGCGCGCGCCCTGGCGCGCGCAAGACTACTAGTTTTGATTAAAGTTCCGTAGATGATAACTCATCTTTAATATGCACGCCTGTTTAAAAAAAAATGTCTAAAACGTACTTTAGGTTGAGGTTTTTTGCTGGTAAAAATACATTGTCGATCCTGTAGATTTGAACGTTATTTTCTGAAAACAGGGGTCCATTAAACATAAGTTAACGCTCAAAAATCTAGAAAAAATTGAAGAATTTGGTTACGGCGTTTCTCAAAATAAACACTTCTTTCTGGCTTTCTAATATTACAGAAGAGAAGCATGGCTCTTAATACAAATTTGAAGTTATTAAGGCAAATAACATATTTTCGGAGTCGCCAGAAATCGTGGATTCTCAATATATTTCTAAATTAATAATTGCAAAATTAAAAAAATGTATATCGTATTTTATTTGTCATCACGGATAGGTGCAATGGGCGCAGTTTAGGAAGCGAAGTAACTAAGGAAGAGGGCTTCCTGGCTAGCAGGTAAAACTCTGATCACTGGCGTAATTCGTATGCACCGGTGACGGGGAGCCGTGTAGTGGGGAAATCATTCGTTGATAGCTGGGGCGGAATTGCAGTCTGCTTATTCCTACAATCAAAATATAATAGGTCGACAAAAATCTCGGATAGTTTGGCGAGTTTGAGAATATAATAGTAAATATACATAGAAAATAATTAATACATAAAAATTTCTATATTCCTTCTCTTTTTCTATTTAATTTTTACTATCCTCTGTATAACGTTTGTAATCGGTAGATTTGGATTACTATTACAGAGAACATTTGAAGAAGGAAATAATTTACCCGTTTTTTTTTAGTTTGTGTATAAATTGAATAAATAAGTATTAAAATTCAACTGACAACCTGCACGCAGAAAAAAGATTCTTTGATTGAAAAACATTTCTTTTGATTCATAGAAATTATTTTGGTCAAGTTTGAAACGTGCAATGCACTTATGAAATATGTGAAAACTTTTTTATCCTATAGATGAAAACTCGTAATTTCATGGAGGAAGAATTTCTGTTATCTATAGTAAGTCATAGGGTGACCTCTATATTTTAAAATTAAAACTAACAGAATTAAAAAAGTAGATTTCTCATTTTATCGATCGCCGATAATTATTTCAATGTAAGTTGTTATTAAAGATATTATATCTTTGCTTGTTATGACTGACTTTGTCAATACACGGCATAAAATAAAATGTATTTCAGTAATTTTTATACATTTTTAATCCAGGCGCAGATGTTCTTTATCAGGATATATGCGCGTTATATTCCCGCCGATAGTATTGTAGGTACCGCAATGACATGGTATGTACTATAGTCACGAAGAAATAGTATACTATTCCTTCGTGACTATAGTCTACTCGACGAGATTAGATGAATGGTGATGTAGTCTCAGACGCTACTGCAGTGATGTATTATAATGCTTGAAAAAATATAAAGTGAGAAATAATTGAATTTTTTAATGAAAGTTATAATTTCATGCTTCTTATTTTCTGAACTGATTGATTAATTATTTGTTTGAAGTCTTTGTTACATTGTTAAATGACTGTATATGAATTAAATTTTTAAAATGATATGTACATATATATTTAAAAATTTTTTAAAATTATTTTTGAAGTTTACTATTGAATTAAAGGTATAGAAATTCAATTTTTAAACAAGAAATATATATATATATATATATATATATATATATATATATATAATGTGAAAACAACTTGAATGTTTCAATGAAACTAATTTTCTAATGCTGTTTACATTGTGAACTGATTAATTAATTATTATTAACTGATTCTATTGAAACTTAAATTTTCTGGAATTAGTTTGAAAGGTTGTTGATACTTCAAATTGTCAGAAATGAGAGCTCGAATTTGAAAAAAATATATAAAGAAAACATTTTTTAAATGTTTCAATGAAAATTATAGATTCATGCTTCAATGAATATCTCAATTAAATTTTAAAAATTATATCTAAATACTATGTTCAAATTTCTCCGAAAATTAGTATAAAAAGTTATTAATAATTAAAATTTTCAGAAATGAAATTTCATGCTTAAAAAATATAAAGTAAAAATTATTTGAATGTTTCAATGGAAATAATAGTTGCATGCTTTTTATGCTGTAAACAGTTTAATTATAATATTTTGTTGAAAACATTGAATTAAATAAAGATTTTATTTGATTTTTTTTCAATTAAGTAACGTAAATTGATTATTTACACGAAGGTTATGTAATTGAATATTTGTTATTATTTTTATAGTAAAGGTTTACTTTTTCTTGAGAGTACCTTTATTGCAATTATATAATCTTTTCAAATACTTGTATCGTTGTGAAATGACTCTATCTGAATTCAATTTTCAAGATTATATGTAGATATATTTTATTTTTTAATTAGTTTAAAGGTTAGTAATGAATTGAATGTATAGAAATGAAATTTATGATTTAAAGGAGAATATAATGTAAAAATTATTTGAATGTTTTAATTAAAATAATTGTGTGATTCTTTTTATGTTATGAACTAATTTATTAATTATTAACTGATAGTATTCAAACTTACATTTCTGGAATTAGTTTAAAAGGTTATTGATCATTTAAATTGTCGGAAATGAGTGTTCGAATTTGAAAAAAAATATAAAGTAAAATATATTTGAATGTTTCAATGAAAATGATAGATTAATGCTTTAATGAGTATCTGAATTCAATTTCCAAACTTATATCTAAATCCTATGTTTAAATTTCTTCAAAAATTAGTACAAAAAGTTATTCATAATTCAAATTTTCAAAAATGAAATTTCATGTTTAAAAAATATAAGGTAAAAATTATTTGAATGTTTCAATGGAAATAAAAGTTGTATGCTTTTTATGTTGTAAACAGTTTAATTAATTATGGGTTGATTAGTTTTGTTAAAAACTTTAAATTAAAAAAAGATTGAATTTGAATTTTTTTTCAATTAAGTAACAGAAATTGATTATTTACACGGAGGTTATGTAATTGAATAATGGTTATTATTATTATAATAAAGTT
>CAKNXH010058837.1:81200-96715 GCA_932178445.1 Andricus quercusramuli
CCAACTTCTCGTCAAGTCTACATATCTCGGTTTTTGCATAGCATTCTTTAAAGAAAAATAGTGTTCGATACTCGAGTCCTCACGGGCGATTTGGTCGCTGCTCGTGTGAAGGAGCTGCGTGAACCCGAGGCTCGGCGTCGGCGTCCGACGCCGACGCCGCGCCTCGGGTTCACGCAGCGCCTTCATACTGGCAGTGACCAAAACGCCCGTTTGGCCTCTCGTATCGAAATATACTATTGATATATCTCATTTTTGATATGAAAAATTTGATTTTTCGATCTTAAGAGGTAAAAATGGGTTTGTTACAGTGTTGTACACTAAAATTAGAATAAGTAAAGTGTGACTTAAATAATCTGAGGATAACTTTTCCTTCTTGAAAAATCGCCTTTTTCGTTTTTGTCTATGATTACAAAAGTTTTTTAACGAAATGTATAATTATTTCTGATTTAAAAAGTTTGTTATCACACAATTATCATCTCATGATTTAATGATTATTTATATGATTACAGATATTTATAAAATCAGAAATTATTTTACAGTTTGTTTTTTTAGTAAACACTTATAATAGTTTGATTTATCGAACTCAATACAAAATACAACCTTTTAAATTAAATAGATAATCATTTCATCATGCTTTTATCTTTAAATTAACTATAATGTAATACGTACATAATTATAATCATTAGATATTTATAAATCTGGACAAACAAGTATCGCAAGTCATGAATTTCTTTATTTTCGTGAGCAAATAATTGTCTATTTTTTTTTACTCGAAAACAATATGTAGATTTCGTTACGTAGGGTTTTCATGGCAAAAGCACGACTTTTTAACTTTTTTAGGTATTTATTTTTCAAACCGTAATTATCCTATCTTGTGCGATGAAGAAAATCCTCTATCAGCTAGGGTGTCTCTACACTTTTGTTCATTTTGAAACAAAGATTTTAACTTGCGATTTTATGATAAAGTTGAGATTGAAGGGTCACTTTCACCCTTACATTTTTTTAATTCATGAAATTTTCAGGAAATATTTCTCACATTACTGATAACAAATTCGGGCATGGGAAAAAAATGTTCAGCTACTTGTGCCGCAATTTTATTACAAAAGAAACTGAAAAAATCGAAAAATCCTTACAGATATGTTGTGGGTTTCTGTTATATGAGTTTCTGCGTATTACTGTTGTAACGGCGATTCTGATTGGCTGAGTCACGAAACTTGTGTTCGCGCGCAATCTCTGGCAAGTGGCACACCAAGCCAAATAGGCCTCTGACGTCACAAATTAAGCGCTGTTTACTTGCTTTGTCGAGGCGTCTCCAAAATAACATTAATCGTAATAATTGAGTGAAGTGGTGTTTTCTAAAGCGAGCAGAAAAGAAAAATATAATATTTGGAGAACATATTTATTATTGAGCCATATTTCTCACTATATACTGTCGCACTGCAATTTAAATGAATTTTGAGATTATGTTGAGCCCCTTTAATCGCTGGTTAAGTCGCTTACTGGTCATGGTTTAAAAGTTGGTGGAACGCAATGTACTGATTAAATAAAGTTAATCCAGGATTAAAATTTAATCTCGGTTAGCGGAATCGGTCCTTAGGGTATAGGGTAACGATTAGCTCACCAGATGTTAAAAATTCATGGCGGAACGTTTCGCAAGTTAATTATGATTAAGTCTATGATGAAAAAGTTATCATGATCTCAACTCCCAATAGTCCAGAGTCACATAGGAGAGATGGTATGACCTAAACGGTCCCCGGAATTCTTTTAAGGGATATTGTGTACAATTATCTCCTGAAAAGGAAATTTCTCGAATGCGTAGTCTTTCTTTGGATATTGTTATTTAAGAATTTGTATTCAAATCATGCTGTATCTCCTAAGATTATTGACATTTTAATAAAATTGTCCTTGAACCCATTAGTTGTTAATGAAATGAACCATCTGTTTTCTATGCAATTTTTAATATGCCCGACAGTCCTTGTACACAACGCAAAAGAAGCATATTATGAAAATTGATTTTTATAAATTGTTTATGGATATTTTCCAAGTTCGCTGTCAGAATTAATTATGATGCTAACCGGCATCTGACCCATAATTTAGGTAAAAAAGCAGAAACAAGTTTTGCAACAAAATTTCTTTAAATCTGACTTTTGTCAACAATTATTAAAATCTTCACATCTTCTCGGATTCTGATAAATGACACGTAGATGGAAAAAAATTAGTCTACGACTTTCGTATCCCGAATAATTTATACCGGAAATGAAAAATTCAATTAAAAGAAAAGATCTTTAAAGATCAACCGTCCTGCGCGGGGCTGCTTGTCTTGCATCGAGGGACCTTCCCATTGTTTGAAGATTAGAGCCGGATCAGGTGCATTAAAATGTTCTAAAATACTATTTAATCTAATTTTAATAGATTGCATTAGCATTGTCAGATTATTGCGAGAAAAAAAAGATAGTAGAAAGACGGTTACTATTTTCATTCCTAGTTGATTTTTAAAGATGTCTATTCTTTTAATTGAATTTTCCATTTCTTGCATAAATTATTGGACAAAAAAAATCAGATAAATTTTTTCTTTCAATTTGTACTTTAGCTAAATAAGAGAAGAAGAAGTCATAATTTTAATAATTATAGACTAAAATCAGGTTCAAAGAAATTTTGTTGTAAAGCTTGTTTATGCTTTCTTCACATGATCAATTCTAAAAAGAAACCTTGAAAATATTTGTAAACAATGCATAAAAATCGATTTTTATAATATGCTTCTCTTGCGTTTTTCGAAAAACTATCAGATGCTAACTCGTGGAGACAAAATGAAAAGATACTAATTCGCGTGGCGAAATCTCGAAGCTTCAAAATTCCATGTGAATTGTATAATGGACATCAGCGCCGTCGGCTCAGTAGCACCTTTTCGTTTCGTCTTCACGAGTTAGCATATTTTCATTTGGTTTCTCCGAAATAGAACCTTGTCATTTGCACACGTCAATATGAGACAAATTGTTGATTTCAGTAACACCTAATAGTTTCTAAAAAAATTTGGTTAAAATGTCGATCATTTTAGGAAACGCAGCATTGTTTGTAAAAAAATGTTTAATTAACAATATCTAGAGAACGACCATAAATTCGCGATATCACCACATACCGTTGGATTCAGGATCTGACCCATGCGGGACATGCCGTTAATTACATCTAATTGTTTTGGATCTTTGATGTTATTTGACGTTACAGAACGTTCCATAACGTTCCATAACATTTAAAAAGTAAACAAATTATCAAGTTTTCTGATTTGATTTATGAGCATTCATTCCTTGTATGTAAATAAACTAACACATTCATCCTAATATATGTGGCTACAATATTTTATGAACAGCTTAAGTTGTGTACTTCAGAAGATATTCGAAAGATTTACGAAAATTGATGATATTTAATATTCAGCAATGCCGTGGTTTGGAATGGATATTGGAGGCACTCTATGCAAATTGGTATACTTTGAGCCCAAGGATATAACAAGAGATGAAGCAGATGCGGAAATTGAAATTTTGAAGAATATTCGACGCTACCTTACCAAGAATTCCGCGTACGGTAAAACTGGCCATCGAGATACGCATTTACAGGTACGTAATCTTCAGTCTTTGACACGTTACTAGTCAAAAGTAAAGCGTCAACTTTACGCGTTAACTATTTGTAACGTGTTACCGTTACTTTAAAAAAAGTACCGCGTCATCCTTACCGTTTCTAGAAAAAAAACGCGTTGCCTGTCCGTTACTTTTTCTTTATTAAATTTAGGAATATGTCATTCTAAGTCCCCAAGAAGCCTTAGACAGTTTATTTCATTTGAAAGTGTTTTAAAACTTCAAAATTCTATTTCAACTTGCGTAAAATAATACAGAACTTCATAACTATAGTTTGTAAACTGTTTTTATTTTACGCTATCCGTAATTCTAAACCGAAATGTAAAAGATTTGTCTTTTTTTCACACCACGACAATTTTTAGGGGGAAAAACTCTTTAGTTGTTATTCCAATAATTAGAGATACACTACTATAAAGAAAATGATCCTTTTGATCCGTATCATTATAAATATATATATATATATATATATATAAAAAAAAAAAAAAAAATATAATATATATTCGGTTTCGATTCCTTTGGAATAGAACCGAAGGGCCTATGACAAAGCCACCGAACGCGTCCTCGGGTTGCGGATAGAGGGTCCCTGTACCAAGGCTTTCTGCTGAATATGAATGAATATATATATGGATAACCCCTAAGCGAAGGCATGAGAACCGTGTCGAAAGCTGAATGGCCCCTGGGTGAGGTGTCTTTAACGGTGACTCCGGGATACCGGGCGACCTCTCAGAGTATGAGCCTTATCCTTGCACGCGGGGCTCTACAAGGATGGACGAACCCTTTCCCTATCTGCTCGTGGGAACAACAATGAAACCACCAAGACACCAAAATGTTGTAGATGCGGTTCAAAACGATCGAACGCGCAGAGCACCCGACAATGGGTCGGCAAACAATGCCGATCATCCTAGAGTTCGGGATGCTGAAAATAATTTAGATGGAAACACGACGACGAACCGGCGAAGCGTCCACATTGAGTGTACGGATCAACTTACAAATAACGTGCTAGACTGCTACAATGCCTGCATTATCCCTGTTCGCGGAGGCCTTATAGCGCGCATGCACATTCTGTGGTGCCAGAAACACCCAGAGCTTCCGCACGTTTCGCATCAGTCTATGTGAAATCAACTCCGACCTCTGGACCATCAATTGCTCAGTTTATGGTGCTCCGAGAACTTTGGCGGATTCAAATCGAAGGCTAAAGCCAAGGATGGATCAAAAGACCAAAAGAAGCTTGCATCAACCGAGCAAGAAAATTGGATGGGCAAGACAGAATGAGTCCCGTGTTCAATGTGTGATTGACTACATAACAACTGGTGACCGTTAACGGAAAGGGTTCGAAAGTTCACCCAAGAACTAAGGATCTTGAATCACACACTAAACAAGTCAAAGCCGCTGACAATCAAGCAGCATAGTGTTGACAAAATACTGCTGTTATCTGACGCAAGGCGGAAAATACAGAAGAGGGAGAGATGTATCAGGGAGAATGAAAAGTTTCTCGCTGACCCATCGTGCCTCTTCAGCGATCTCCCTGTTCCAATAAAAAATCCACCCAAGCCCAAGGAGGTAAAGACTTTTTGGAGAGAGGTATACAAAACCCCGAAAACACTCGAGTTGAAAGAAGATACTGACAATATCATCCACTTCAACGAGTGTTGCGACAACCGCATAAAATCTGAGGAGGAATGTGCATCAGTCACTGTCGAAGAGGTGAAAAAAGCACTTAGAGGCACGAATAATTTTTCCGCTGCTGGACCAGATTGTATCAAGAACTTTTGGTGGAAGAAGTTTACTTTTATACACCAACATTTGGCCCGCATAATCACCTCATATTTAAGGTCGGAGACGCCCATTCTGCAGTGGCTGGTGTCGGATACTCCTGCCGAAAAAGGGAATTTGTTCAATCCAGAGAATTACAGGCCAATAACTTGTTTGAACACACTTTATAAGATCTTTACAGCTGTCCTAAACAACAGGATTGTTCGACGAATGGAGCCTGTATGGCGAGAGATGTACGAACAACGTGGCTCGAAAAAAGGTGTAGCAGGCTGTCGAGAGAACCTGCTAATTGACAGGTGTGTCTGCAAAGACGCTGCAGCCCATCAGCGCGTTCTGGCAATGGCCTGGATTGACTACCGGAAAGCTTTTGATTCAAGCTCTCATAGATTTATCATCTGTCTGTTAGAAAGCTTGAAGGTACATCCACACATAGTGAGATGCATAGAGAGATTGATGCTTCTTTGGAAAACTAGATTTACCATCTCATCTAGGAATCATCGTCTGAAGACGAACAAGGTCACCTTCCAGAGGGGCGTCTTTCAAGGGGATAGTACGAGCCCTTTCCTTTTTTGCATCACACTTCTGCCTCTATCTCTCGCACTACGAAATTCTCCTGGATACCTCTGTGGCGACACTAATCAGCGCGAGCATAAGGTCGCTCATGTATTTTATATGGATGACCTGAAGATCTATGCCTCTGGTAAAAGCAAACTTCAATCAGCTATAAATATCGTCAAGAACTACACAGGAGAGATTGGGATGGACTTTGGTTTGGAGAAGTGTTCCAAAATTCATCTGAAGAAAGGAAAGATTACTGGCGTTCCCAAGGACCCTGAGCTTGTAGATATAAGTGTTTTTAGACATCTTGATACTGGAGAGACCTATACATACCTGGGCGTGCCTCACGGCCACATTCAGGACGTAACATCAGTGAAGGAATCTCTCCGAAGCAGATACAAGCATCTTCTTCTACAGATTTGCTCTTTCAATCTGTCGGCGTTGAACAAGGTATTTGCAACTAATATGCTTGCCGTCCCGGCTCTACTCTTCTCGTTCGGGGTGGTTCAATGGACAAAGAATGAGTTTAAGGCCCTCGATGTCACCACACGTGAGATCATGCATATGCATAAAAACTTGCATAACAATTCGTCAGTTCCGTGATTATACATTTCACGCCGTCAAGGCGGACGCGGACTTCTGAATCTCCAGTGTCTTCATAGCCGAATGGTTCTAAGTACAGCTTACATCGTTGCGAATAGCAGAGATCCTCTTCTAAAGATGGTCAGAAACCACGAGATGATTGGTGATAGAGCGTTCCTTTACAAAGCCGCAGAGCAAGCTGCCGAGACCCTTGGCCTGAATTTCAACATCAGAAGTGAGGAAAGTGCATTGCTCCATCTAGATGCTTCACGTCTAAAAGCCGAAGTAAAGAAAGCAAAGGTTGGAAAATTTCACCAAGAGCTGCTCGACAAGAATATGCACAGAAACTTTCACAGAAATGTAGAAAAACAGTCCTTGTCGAAGGAGCAAACGTTTGCTTTCCTCAAATCATCAGGGCTCAATTCAGGTACAGAGAGCTTTATTATCGCATGCCAGGACGGTGCCATCTCCACCTTAGCATGCCGTCCCCGCATTTTATGTCAAGAAGTTCCCAGTGATAGGTGCACAGCGTGTCATGCACATGCTGCATACCTAGAACACATACTATCTGGGTGTCCAACCCACGGAGGGACGACGTACATCTATAGATATAATGCGGCCGTAAGAGTACGTTATTACCATCTGTGTCGTTCTTACGGGGTTGGTCGCGACCCTGCCCTGCCGAATGCTCCAAGGGATATAGAGCCAATTGTCTAAAACGAGAAGTGCCAAATTTTCTGGAACTACGGTTTTCCGGCAGCAATCTCCGTTGCTCACTCGAGACGTGACATTGTTCTCCAGGACCTCGAGAAACGAACTATATTCGTGATCGAATTCTCGGCTCCGTCCGAATACAACATCACTGAAAGGAGAAAGAAAAGAAGGAGATGTATCAAGACCTTGAGAGAGAGCTGCAACGACTGTACCCAAAGTATTCGGTGTGAGTAATTGTCCTTGTGATTGGTGCTCTCGCAGGTGCGAAAATATTACTGGCTCGTAACTTTAAAGCCATACCTGCGTGCCAAAAATTATGCCAAGGCACTTGCGAGATGGATGCAGAAAGCTGTTATCCTTGGGTCGCTTCGTGTCCTCAAGACACACGAGGGTTTCGCCGGCCTGTTGTTGTGATTTCGTCATGCTCTGTGACCACCCATCTAACGGTTGTGAGACGTGGCCATAGGTGTGATTTGCCGTGATTCTACAGGGGGCTAATGCCATTTTTTAGATGGCGGTTCCTCTTAGTGGGACCCTGCGGTGGTTGTTCAACTTTTTTTAAAATTATATATATGTGTGTGTGTGTGTGTGTAACCATCCGCGAAAAAAGGGACCTAAGGCGGAAAAAATCGAGTTTAATTTTCTTACGCCAATCGATAGTTTCTGAGTTACTCTTTCATTCCCAATAATCAAAATTTTTTTAATTTAATTACTTTTTTGTTATTAAGCTACAAACATAGGAATGATAAGCGTACGCGGAGACGGAACGAGTGGCCTACGAAAGCCAGTCACACCACTTATCAGACAACTGTACGCGACGTGTCCGTGAGCTCCAATGGCTCGTGCCTGAAAGTGTAGTGGTAAGTGGGGGGGTTGCTTTCCGTAGGCGCATCCCCACTATTCAAATGCTAGCTTGCAGGCTCTGTCTACGATCGCCCGTCCTGTAAAATTCAGCTTTGACGCATTAGGTCCCTTTCTTCGCGGACGGTCACACACACACACAAACACACATACACACAAACACACATACACACACACACATATATATATATATATATATATATAATTAAAGAAGGGTTAAACAACCACCGCAGGGTCAAACTGAGAGAAAATGCCATCTAAAAAATGTCAACAGCCCCCAGTAGAACCACGATAAATCATACTTATGGCCACGTCTCACAACCGTGAGATGGGTGGTCACAGGGCACGACGAAATCACAACGACAGGCCGGCGAAACCCTCGTGTGTGTTGAGGACACGAAGCGACCCAAGGATGACAGCTTTCTGCATCCATCTCGCTAGTGCCTTGGCATATTTTTGGCACGCGGGTATGGTTTCAAGGTTACGAACCAGTGGTAGTTTCACACCTCCGAGAGCACCTATCACAAGAACAATTACTCGTACCGAATATTTTGGGTACAGTCGACGCAGCTCTCTTTTAAGGTCTTGATATCTCTCCTCTTTTTCTTTCTCCTTTGCAGTGATGTTGTATTCGGACGGAGCCGAGAATTCGATCACGAATATAGTTCGTTTCTCGAAGTCTTGGAAAACAATGTCAGGTCTCGAGTGTGCAACGGTGACTGCTGCCCGAAAATGGTAGTTCCAGAAAATTTGGCACTTCTCGTTTCGGACAATTGACTCTATATCCCTTGGAGCGTTCGGCAGGGCAGGGTCGCAACCAACACCGTAAGAGCGACAAAGATGGTAATAAAGTACTCTTACGGCCGCATTATGTGTATAGATGTACGTCTTTCCTGCGTGGGTCGGGCATCCAGATAGTATGTCTTCTAGGTACTCAGCGTGTGCATGACACGCTCTGCACCTTTCAGTGGGAACTTCTTGACGTAAAATGCGGGCACGCTATGCTAAGGTGGTAATGACACCGTCCTGGCATGCGATAATAAAGCTCTCTGTAGCTGAATTGAGCCCTGATGATTTGAGAGAAGCAAAAGTTTGCTCCTTCGACAAGGACTGTTTTTCTACATTTCTGTGAAAGTTTCCGTGCATATGCTTGTCAAGTACCTCTTGGTGAAATTTTCCAACCTTTGCTTTCTTTACTTCGGCTTTTAGACGTGAAGCATCTAGATGGAGCAATGCACTTTCCTCACTTCTGATGCTGAAATTCAGGCCAAGGGTCTCGGCAGCTTGCTCTGCGGCTTTGTAAAGGAACGCTCTATCACTGAATGTCACCTGGGTGAGGTGTCTCTAACGGTGATTCTGGGAAATGATGCCGACTACCCTACAGTTGGGGGAGACAATCAAGACGGAGTCAATGCGATTGACCGGCGGAATCTTGTTACTTTTAAGTGGACGGATCAACTCAATGACGGCCTGCTGGAGTGCTACGATGCCAGTATGGTCCCTGAACGAGAAGGTTACATGGCACGACTGCATGCTCTGTGGTGCGAGAAACACCCAGAGCTCTCAGACTTTTCGCAACAACGTCTGCGAAACCATGCCGAGAACCTCCGGAAAAGAGGTTATATAAGCGGAGTGCCTACTCAACCGCATCCAGAACAAGCCAGCAACAGAGAAAGAGAGGCGACACTGAGACCAACCGCGAACAGGCATCCAATAGCGGAAGAACGATGCTTCAGGACCCGGAGAAACATCAACATTCAGATTTCTCCCAAACCCAAAGATCTGACTGAATTGGATGATGAACTTCGTGGAGATTTTTCCGAAGAATCCGACCTCTGGACTATCAGTTGTGGTGTGTACAATGCAGCTAGAACTTTGGCAGATGCAAGCCGTAAAACAAAACCAACGGTTGATCATAAGACCAAAAGAAGAATGCATCAACTCAGCAGAAAGATAGGCTGGGCTAGACAGTACGCGTCCCGCATTCAGTGTGTGATTGACTACATAACATCTGGCAGGAATTTCACTGACAAGGTTCGACGGTTCGCGCTCGAACTGCGGATCCGTCATCACACAATCAGCAAATCAAAGCTAATGACCATCAGACAGCATATTGTTGACAGAATACGAATACTATCTAACTCTAGGAGTAGTCTAGAGCGGAGAGAGCGGTGGGTCAGAGAAAATCAACAATTTTCATCTGATCCATCTAAACTCTTCCAAGACCCTCCAATTACTGTCGACCATGCGCCCAAACCAGAGGAGGTCGAAGCATTTTGGAGAGAAGTCTACGAGGTCCAGCATCCACTTCAAGAAGACTCAAAGAACATAAATAGTTTCAAAGAGCTGTGCAATGCCCTCATAACACCTGAGGAAGAATGCCCACCTATCACTACCGAGGAGGTGAAAAACGTAATAAGAGGCATGAAGAACTTTCCCGCTTCGGGACCAGATGGTATCAAGACCTCCTGGTGGAAGAAGTTTCCTTCAACCCACCAGCATCTGGCATGAATTTTCACCTCATATCTAAAGTCGGAAGAGCCTATTCCGGAGTGGTTGGTGGAAGGGCGCACAGTGCTCCTGCCTAAGATGGGCAACTTAGCTGACCCTAAGAATTACAGGCCAATAACTTGTCTGAACACACTGTATAAGACCTTCACAGCCATCCTAAATGATAGGATTCTTCGGACAATTGAACCTGTGTGGCGAGAGATGTATGAACAACGTGGCTCGAAGAAAGGCGTAGCAGGATGTCGGGAGAACCTGTTTATCGATAGATGTGTCTGTAAAGATGCAGCATCCTATCAACGATCTCTATCGATGGCCTGGATAGATTACCGAGAAGCTTTTGATTCAACCTCCCATCGACTTATCATCTGTCTGTTGGAAAGCTTAAAGGTTCATCCACACATCGTGAGATGCATAGAGAGATTAATGCCGCTTTGGAAAACCAGATTTACCATCTTATCTGGAAAATATCGTGTGATCACTAACAGTATCACCTTTCAGAGAGGTGTGTTTCAGGGCGATACCATGAGCCCTCTCCTCTTTTGCCTCACATTATTGCCACT
This sequence comes from Andricus quercusramuli, assembly GCA_932178445.1. Classification (NCBI taxonomy): domain Eukaryota; kingdom Metazoa; phylum Arthropoda; class Insecta; order Hymenoptera; family Cynipidae; genus Andricus; species Andricus quercusramuli. The sequence goes on from CAKNXH010058837.1 coordinate 92,386, forward strand.
ATCTCTCGCACTTCGCCATTCCGAAGGGTACCTCTGCGACAAACCTGGAAATCGAAAGCATAAGGTAACTCATGTATTTTACATGGATGATCTTAAGCTCTATGCTAGAAATCAAGAGAAACTACATCTAGCTCTAAAAATTGTCACAGAATACACTCAAGAGATTGGAATGGAGTTCGGGTTAGAGAAATGCGCCAAGGTTAATTTGAAGAAAGGAAAACTTAACGGCATCCCCGAAGATCCTGAACTCGTAGACAGAAGCGCTATACGACACCTTTGCGCTGGAGAGACCTATACATACCTGGGCGTGCCACAAAGCCGCATTCAGGACGTAACATCTATAAAGGATACTCTCTGATGCAGATACAAACGTCTCCTCCGACTGATATGGTCTTCCGAACTGTCGGCGAGGAACAAAGTATCTGCAACGAACATGCTTGCCGTCCCAGTAGTACTCTATTCATTTGGAGTAGTTCGATGGACGAAGGACGAGCTCAGATCCCTCGACATCGGGTCCCGAAAGGTTATGCCTTGACTTCAATATCAGGGGTGAGCGAAATGCATCAAATCTTATCCATCTTAGATACTCACTCCTGAAGGCCCGGATTAAGAAAGCACAGGAGAAAAACTTCCGCGAAGAGCTCCTCGACAAGAAGATGCACGGCATCTTCCACAGAAATGTGGAAGATCAGTCGATGTCGTATGAGATGACGTTTGCTTTCCTTAGATCACCCGGATTGAAGTCGGGCACAGAGGGCTTCATTTTGGCATGTCAAGATGGTGTCATTTCCACTCTAGCATACCGTCGCCACATTTTGAGCCAAGATATTCCCGATGATAGCTGCAGAGCGTGTCATGAACACCCTGAGCATCTAGGACACATACTATCTAGTTGTCCAGCTCATGCGGGAACAACCTACATCCAAAGGCACAATGCGGCACTGAGAGTGCTTTATTACCATCTCTGTCACTCTTACGGCATTAGCCCAAATACCTCTTTGCTGAACGCCCCTAGAGAAATAGAGTCAAGTGTCGAAAATGAGAAGTGCCGCATATATTGGAACTTCATATTCTCGACAATTGTTTCTGTTGCGCACTCGAGGCCTGACATGGTTCTTCTTGACTTCAAGAAACGAACCATGTTCTTTATCGAATTTTCGGCACCAGCGGACAAAAACGTAACAGCGAAGGAGAAAGAAAAGAAAGAAAGGTATAAAGACCTTATGAGCGAGTTGCGACGGTTATACCCGGAATATTCTGTTAAGCTAATCGTCCTGATCATTGGCGCTCTTGGAGGTGCCAAGGTGCCATAAGGACAACCGCAGGATTTCGCCGGGAGCGGGTGCTAATCTAAAAAAATTGCACCCGCTCCCAGCGAAATCGCGGTAAAATTTCAGCTGTAACCACGTCTCAGGACCGTGAGATGGGTGGTTACATTCTGCGCGAATTCAATACGATGATCCGGCGAAAGTCTCGTGCACCCTGAGGACACGGAGCGAACCAAGGACGACCGCCTTCTGCATTCTCCCTGCAAGTGTCTCAGCATTTTTTTGACACGCAGGGATGCTTTTCAGGCTATTAACAAGTGAAACCTTGGCACCTCCAAGAGCGCCAATGATCAGGACGATTAGCTTAACAGAATATTCCGGGTATAACCGTCGCAACTCCCTCATAAGGTCTTTATACCTTTCTTTCTTTTCTTTCTCCTTCGCTGTGACGTTTTTTGTCCGCTGGTGCCGAAAATTCGATAACGAACATGGTTCGTTTCTCGAAGTCAAGAAGAACCATGTCAGGCCTCGAGTGCGCAACAGAAACAATTGTCGAGAATATGAAGTTCCAATATATGCGGCACTTCTCATTTTCGACAATTGACTCTATTTCTCTAGGGGCGTTCAGCGGAGAGGTATTTGGGCTAATGCCGTAAGAGTGACAGAGATGGTAATAAAGCACTCTCAGTGCCGCATTGTGCCTTTGGATGTAGGTTGTTCCCGCATGAGCTGGACAACTAGATAGTATGTGTCCTAGATGCTCGGGGTGTTCATGACACGCTCTGCAGCTATCATCGGGAATATCTTGGCTCAAAATGTGGCAACGGTATGCTAGAGTGGAAATGACACCATCTTGACATGCCAAAATGAAGCCCTCTGTGCCCGACTTCAATTCGGGTGATCTAAGGAAAGCAAACGTCAGCTCATACGACATCGACTGATCTTCCACATTTCTGTGGAAGATGCCGTGCATCTTCTTGTCGAGGAGCTCTTCGCGGAAGTTTTTCTCCTGTGCTTTCTTAATCCGGGCCTTCAGGAGTGAGTATTCAAGATGGATAAGATTTGATGCATTTCGCTCACCCCTGATATTGAAGTCAAGGCCGAGTGTTTCAGCAGCCTCTTCTGCCGCTTTGTAAAGAAACGCCCCTTTGCCTACTTCTTCGTGTTTTCTGACCATTTTAAGAAGAGGATCTTGTCCATTTGCGACAATATGTGCTGTACCCAGAATAATCCTGTTGTGAAGACATTCAAGATTCAGTATTCCACGACCACCTTGACGGCGTGAGATGTAAAGTCGTGGAACAGAAGACTTAAGGTGCATGCTTTTGTTCATGTGCATAACCTTTCGGGACCCGATGTCGAGGGATCTGAGCTCGTCCTTCGTCCATGGAACTACTCCAAATGAATAGAGTACTACTGGGACGGCAAGCATATGCGTTGCAGATACTTTGTTCCTCGCCGACAGTTCGGAAGACCATATCTGTCGGAGGAGACGTTTGTATCTGCTTCGGAGAGTATCCTTTATAGATGTTACGTCCTGAATGCGGCTTTGTGGCACGCACAGGTATGTATAGGTCTCTCCAGCGCAAAGGTGTCGTATAGCGCTTCTGTCAACGAGTTCAGGATCTTTGAGGATGCCGTTAAGTTTTCCTTTCTTCAAATTAACCTTGGCGCACTTTTCTAACCCGAACTCCATTCCAATCTCTTGAGTGCACTCTGTGACAATTTTTAGAGCTAGATGTAGTTTCTCTGGATTTCTAGCATAGAGCTTAAGATCATCCATGTAAAATACATGAGTTACCTTATGCTTTCGATTTCCAGGTTCGCCACAGAGGTACCCTTCGGAATGGCGAAGTGCGAGACATAGTGGCAATAATGTGAGGCAAAGGAGGAGAGGGCTCATGGTGTCGCCCTGAAATACACCTCTCTGAAAGGTGATACTGTTAGTGATCACACGATATTTTCCAGATGAGATGGTAAATCTGGTTTTCCAAAGCGGCATTAATGTCTCTATGCATCTCACGATGTGTGGATGAACCTTCAAGCTTTCCAACAGACAGATGATAAGTCTATGGGAGGTTGAATCAAAAGCTTTTCGGTAATCTATCCAGGCCATCGATAGAGATCGTTGATAGGATGCTGCATCTTTACAGACACATCTATCGATGAGCAGGTTCTCCCGACATCCTGCTACGCCTTTCTTCGAGCCACGTTGTTCATACATCTCTCGCCACACAGGTTCAATTGTCCGAAGAATCCTATCATTTAGGATGGCTGTGAAGATCTTATACAGTGTGTTCAGACAAGTTATTGGCCTGTAATTCTTAGGGTTAGCCAAGTTGCCCGTCTTAGGCAGGAGCACTGTGCGCCCTTCCACCAACCACTCCGGAATAGGCTCTTCCGACTTTAGATATGAGGTGAAAATTCGGGCCAGATGCTGGTGGGTTGAAGGAAACTTCTTCCACCAGAAGGTCTTGATACCATCTGGTCCCGGAGGGGGAAAGTTCTTTATGCCTTTTAATACGTTTTTCTCCTCCTCGGTAGTGATAGGTGGGCATTCTTCCTCAGGTGTTATGAGGGCATTGCACAGCTCCTTGAAGCTATTTATGTTCTTTGGGTCTTCTTGAAGTGGATGCTGGACCTCGTAGACTTCTCTCCAAAATGCTTCGACCTCCTCTGGTTTGGGCGGATGGTCGACAGTAATTGGAGGGTCTTGGAAGAGTTTAGATGGATCAGATGAAAATTGTTGATTTTCTCTGACCCACCTCTCTCTCCGCTCTAGACTTCTCCTAGCGTTAGATAGTATTCGTATTCTGTCAACAATATGCTGTCTGATGGTCATTAGCTTTGATTTGTTGATTGTGTGATGACGGATCCGCAGTTCGCGCGCGAACCGTCGAACCTTGGCAGTGAAATTCCTGCCAGATGTTATGTAGTCAATCACACACTGAATGCGGGACGCGTACTGTCTAGCCCAGCCTATCTTTGTGCTGAGTTGATGCATTCTTCTTTTGGTCTTATGATCAACCGTTGGTTTTGTTTTACGGCTTGCATCTGCCAAA
>CAKNXH010058839.1:0-44835 GCA_932178445.1 Andricus quercusramuli
AGAAAGAGGTTAGGTCATTACCATTGAGACCATCGGAAACTCACAAGGAAAGCAGATTTCCCTTTTACCTACAGTTCTCTAGCCTAACCGGGGCCCGGTTTAGGAATTTCGCATGATCACAATTTTTTAAATATTTTAATCAAATAGCATAAGAATTAATAAAACGTAAGTATCAGTTGCAAAGTTTACAAAATTATCTATCATACAAAAACATAACTTACTCCTTCAAATCATTAGAAGTTATTAAATCACAACTTCTAAAACAGGTGAAAGTTCGTTCTCTAACGTGCGAAAATAATTTGTCCTTTCTGTTTTTGTTAATTTACTTCCAGTGCAGGAAAAAACACCTTCAAAATAACCAGAATTTTGCTGAACACGTATTCGCATGCGTAAGTGATGACTATATTGCTTTTGTACAAAAATATTCATGGTGTCCCGTCTTAGGAGGGGGCTCGTCTTAGGCAACTTTCCCCTACCTCATTTTGATATTTACAGGCCCTGGCGGACCGGCCGAACGCAAACATTACGCTACAGCGTAACGGTAAAGTAATGCTAAAGTAATGGTAAAGTAATATGGCATTATAATTAATAAAGGAAACAAAATTAATATGTAAACTGTTGCAATTATAATAAAACGTTGAAATTTACGTTCAACGGTCATGCCGCAATTGCAACAAGTTGCTTTTGCAGCATTAAAAAATAAAAAAACATAGTGACCGTCATTGCAGTCGGGCCCCTGCATATTGGCAACCCGCTAACGTGGCTTTAAGTGGGTTGCCAGTCTGCAGGGACCCGACTTGAATGACAGCCACTTTGTTTTTTTATTTTTTAACGCTGAGAAAGCAACTTGTTGCAATTACGGCATGACCATTTAATGTTAATTTTAACGTTTTATTATAATTGCAACAATTTACATATTAACTTTGTTTCCTTTATTAATTATAATGCCATATTACTTTAGCATTACTTTACCATTACTTTACCGTTACGCTGTAGCGTAATGTTTGAGTTCGGCCGGTCCGCCAGGGGGGCTTGTGCAGAGGACATTGGAAGCTATCTATATAAAAATTGAAGAAAATAAAAAGTGGAGTTTTTTCAGAAATACAGTTTCAAAATTAGTTTTTGAAAAAGCCAAGAAGTCTTTGAAATTTTTGTGTGCGAAAAATATTTTTTCAAAACTGCTTCCTATTCCGAATAATTTACAAAAAAATAGACCTTATTATCACTAAAATCACCAAAGTAACCAAAGTTTAAGAAAAAGGGCCACAAACTTTCAATTTTGTATATCTCTTAAATTTTTCGATTTGTTCAAAAATTATTTTAGTGTTTATCTTTCAGCAACTTAGAGAACGGATTCTAGAATTTTCATCAGAATTACTAACAATAGCTGAAACTCTTTAGATGATTTGACATGATTGTCATGATTGACATGATTTGACATGCTGGTAGCCAGGACTGTCTATCTACAGGGATAAGAATATTTAAACTTACCAGCGTAACCATGAGTACTAGCAAAAATAATCCATGAGATCGCAAGTGCGAACGCGTGACGGTGTAGGCCAGCATAAAAACTTGCCTCTATCCTATCATATGAGTAGTAAAGCCCACGTACTCCCAAAACGGCAGACATACCGACAGCAGCGGCTAAGAGCCAGCCAGAAAGTACATACGACTACAAAACGTTTAAAAGAGATTGTTTACATTGATCAATTATAATACTCAGAAAAGGGATGATGGCTTAGGGAAAAACTGTTTACATAAATAATTTTTGCGTAAAATTAAAATTTTGAATATTTAGGATAGTTAACGTCATCATTTGAAAATTTAATTTCACACCAAAATTCTAAAAATTAAACGGTTTTCCCCCATGCAAACATACTTCTATTTTTAAAAAAAGTATCGCTTAGTATCTGAAAAATATTTTTTTCGGCTGTGAAAGAAATTTTTTAAACAAGCATAGAATAATTATTCATGAATTTCCCATAAAAATCTTTTACAATATACATTTATTTGATTTTCATTATTATTTTCCTATAATTAAGATTACTTCCAATGTTTCCAGCTTTTTTGTCCCAACTTCAACTTCTTGCACCATGCCAGAAAAAAATTGTAAATTTATGCTCGTAAGTCGCTGAGATGCTACAGAAATTGAACTTTCAGGTGTTTCCAAGAGAATTGAAAAATGTTTATTACTTCAGATGTTATTTGAATTTTTTGAAAACAATTCACTCTATGTTTGTAATATCTTCTTAAAAAATTGACATAATGACTTAATCCTGGGTTCATTTTATTCAGAATTTAGATAGCTTTCATCCAATTTATGCGAAGAAAATATCATTTGCAAATTATTAAAATTAAGACTGAAAAATTACCTATTTTCAATCCCTAAAAAATGGGTGTGCAGATACTTAATGACGGTAATTCTGTTACAAAAAAATCTATTTTTCACAAAAAAAAAACAAAAAACATCAGAGCTATTTACATTTCTTTGAACTTTAATTACTTTTTCGACTGAACTGTTCCTTTATACAAGAATAATATACCTCCGAGGAATTTTGTTATTTTTGGAATAGATATTATATTACTCATTGCATTTTTTATCACGTCTAAGCTCTCAAACTTTTCAAGCTTTTAGTAGCGTGAACCTAAACCGAAATATAACAAACTCGACATCCAATTTTTCGGAACCTCATGATTTTTTCGAAATAAATCTCAAGCGCTCATTATTTATTTATGGGAATTATGATTATTTGGCATTGCCTAACATACAGTTATGTATATACTTACGGGCGACATTGTGATTTTGCAAGAACGTGTTTTGTGGAGCAAATATCCCAAGCCTAAACCCATGATATATGGACCAGCCCTCGCGTAAGTTTTAATGTAAATCAAGATAAAGACTTTCGCCGTATCGGCAAATCTTGAAAAGAAATAGTTGATATAAGTAAATCTTTCATTCTTTCTATAAAAGTTTTTATAAACTTTAACACAGAAAAAACAAAAGGTAAAATGCGTTTCAGGTATAAACTAATATCCTTACAGATCTTCTTTTGTATGGCGAGATTAGGCTCAGAATTTTGACCTGAAACGCTTTTTACCTTTTGTTTTTTCTGCGAAGAACATTTTTAGACATTGTATTAAAGTTTAGGTTTAAAAGAATGTATAAAAACATTTCAAAAACACTAACCCTTTGTAATAGAGCATAGTTCCGGGTAATTTCTCGTAGTACGTTAAAATAAATGGGACAATGATAGACACACTAACTCCAAAAACGAGTATAATCCAGAAGAATACTTTCTTTTTCAACTTCAACATCGGAAAAAGAAAAATTGGTGAGATCCAAACCAACTGCATATCGACCGCCAGATACCAAGATTGAGACATGCACTGAAATTGTAAAAAAAAAGTAAAAATCTGATTTTATTTGCTTATTTATCTATTTCCATAAAGTTTTTAGCTATTTATGATATAAGTGCTCAAAATAAGCGATTACCGACGAGTGTGAAACTTGCAGTATGAGCCGTAGTGCGAAACCACAGACAGAAATAATTGTCTATGTGCACTGTGCAAGTCTATTAAACGATATTTTTGGTAAAAATCGTCCGAGAATGTTATTTAATGCCTTTTTTACCGTTCTTCATCAAATTTCCGATCCCGTATATAGTGGTTCACAGACTTATTTCTGACTTTAGCATTGTTTTTTTTTCTGTAAAATCTGCCAGACCTGTATGCTAAACCATTTTTTTCGCTAAGAGTTAGGAACTTTTAGGGAGAAAGATTTTTTTGGAAAATCTCTCTTTCGGAAAAATATGCCGGATTAGTATAAATGAAATTTGTATATTTTGCTGACACCATTTATAGGCATGGAAAGGCCTACTTTTAAGGTGGGTATTGCAAAAAAAATAAATAGTTATGGAGATTTAATGTAAGAAAATGGTTAGTTATTAGAATAATGTACTGCAAATCACTTCATAAAAATTAAATACTTGAGTTACTTTAGAATATTTTATGTTACTTCAAGCTTCTTTAAGTTTTTTCAATGTTACTTCAAAGTACCATAAGCCGAGGCTAACCGGGATATTTAGTTTTTTCTGTAGTACGTTTTTTGTAAGAAGTTCCGAATTTCTAGGAAAAAGTCGGATGTGCCAGAAATTATATACCGAATGTGGGTTTGCCCTATTTCTTTAAATAATCCGTCGACAAGTTTAAAAATGACATTCTCGAAGTCCGGACAGAATTTGTTGAATTATTTTTTTATTTTGTGTTCTTATGAGGTTATGAAATGAAGCAACACATACGTTATACTTTTACTGAGATGAAGGACTTTTTTTTAGTTTTTATTTATCATCAATTTAGTATATTTTATTGCTTATCAAAATACAGAAACTCTATAGTAATTAGAGGACAGTACAGAATAGTACTTATTTACAAAATTTGTTAAAAAAGTAATGTCTAATTAAAAAATGCCGTATGCGGTGAGGTTATATCTACTGGCAGGTACCAAAAGCTCTTACTTTAATCATTTCATTCACAAAAAAGCGATAATCTTAACCTTTTTGTAACTGTATCACTGTATGATGTTCATTTTCAATACATATTGAGAGCTCGTACAAATAATGATTTCTCATGGGCGCATAAAATGGACATTTAATAAATGAATATGGTAAAGATCTTCCCTCTCTAGAAGATTGCAGAGCGTACAATATTGTTTTGGATCTATTATTGTGATTTGGTTATTTGCGGATATTTTAATCATGTGCGTGCACGCCATTCTAATTTGCGCTAAAGTTCTCTTACAGAAAATTGGCCGATTAAGCAAAAGGTATTTTTCAGCTTGCAATATTCCAGAGATGAGAGATTTATAGAGTAGGGGAAAGTTGGCTTAGACACTATAGGGGCATTATTTCTCAACTGCAACTGCCCCAACTTTGAAAGTAATGTTCTTCGATTTTCTTTAAAGTCTGGGAATATGTTTACCTACCTAACAGTACTTGATCGAAAAATTTATAGACCACAAAAACCACCCCTCTCCAAGTGATTGGGGTGACATTTGCAACTCCAACGCCTGCACGGGTATTTTCAAAAGCTTGTAACTTCCTTTCTGTTTCAGCGATTTAAATTTTTCACGAGGGTTCTCGAAAGGCTATTTCTTACTCTTTTATTATATTCCATTAACGAAAAAAAAGAAAAAAGTTTCAAGCATTTTTTAAACAATTTAATTGTTTATTTAACTTTTTCAGCAACTTTGGGTATTTTTATTATTTTTTAAATAGTCTTACAAGAAAGCTTGACCTTTTGGCTTCAAAAAAGGTCCTCAGGAAAAAATTGGGCCAGTGAATAGTTTCCGAGATATAGGCCCCGATGTGAAGGCAGTCCTAATGCTCGTGCCCAGAAGCAATCCTTTAGTAGTCCACAGACTAGTTTGCAAGTCTAGCATTCTTTCACTGCATTCAAGTTCATTCGGAATGACATTAAATCAGCTAATACACAATTTAAGAATGCTTGTCGGCGGGTCAGAGGAAGTTTATATTATTTGTTACTTGTTATAAACAAATAAAAAATGCAAACTACCCTTTTCAGAAGTGATGTTGATTTTTCTCAGTATGAATGATTCCTTACTATTAGAGTTTGTGAGTTTACAATAATTATTGATTATTCATGAATATTTCATGAATAAATGCCCAATGTAATCATTATTAACATATAAACAGTGCATTTTCAAATGAATCAACTACAGAAAAATGATTAATTAACGCCTGTCGTCAGCCGACGATCTGTAAAATCATAGTGTCCAGACTCTACCACTTGGAGGTGGTAGTGCGATTTTAGACTCTTTCTGGGTGTTAATTTAACCTTCATCCGGTCGCGTGGACGGCAGATTGCCGCTTTTTGTTTTAAAACGGTCCCACGTGGCCACGTGTTCTCCTTATTCGGAATGACATTTGGGGGTACAGGTATTCTCTATAGTTATACCCTTTTCCGCATTTTTTCGAAAAGTTTTCCAACAAATTTTTAAAACATTTTTTCAAAAATTTATAAAATATAAAAAAAATTTTAAATGTAAAATCTCTATTTCAATTCACCTTTGAAACCGACATTATTTAACTACAAGCCCTAAACAATTATAATGGTTGAGAACCCCATAATGTATAGGAAAAATTTGGGGCGGCAATTTGCCGCCAAGCGAGGGCAAGTGTGACGCGAATGCATGCCACCGGATGAAGGTTAATTGAGTCCCCTCGCCTCTCACTATTCGGGGTCCTAGTTTTTTGTGAGTCCCCTCGCCTCTCACTATTCGTGGTGTTTAATTTTTATGAATCCTCTGGCCTCTCACTTCACAGTTTTTTTTAATTGGTTCGCCTTTTCTTTTCACCATTTTTCTTACTATTTTTCTTTTCTTTTGAAGTACTCTCCTTATTTAAGGTACGTTTATGTTTAGGAAAAATGTCACTCTTCTCATCATAGGAAAATCGTTTAAGGTTCGGCTGTCCCTTATCATTAGGGGTGAAAGCATGGTACTTGAGAGTACCAAGCATTGTGACAGGCTTACTGAACCGATCTGCTAATTCCAATGTCATTGCTGAATGATCATCCCCGTGTGGAAATTGCCAAATATTTGCCCAATTACAAGTTTGGCCCTAACTTGCAAAATTATTTCATGGCTACAACAGGGTTAATATCTTATATCTAGTTTAACCCAGCTCTGTTTCATAGCTCTTGATTGCAGCGCTTCATGAACTAAGCTGTGCATTTGTTTTCAGTCGGGCTCCATCTTTAACCTCTTGATCACAAGTAGATGACAAGTAGGTTGGTTTGAGGTTATATTGGCGAGTGTTTTTGTAATTTTGTCTATATCAATTATTAAAGTGTGATTCAAATAATAAAAAATGCCAAAAGTGAAAAGCACTCGTCACGCTCGGAGACATCGAGCATTTTTTCCTCATTTCGGAACGGTCTTCACCAATTCCAAAGATTGGGATGGCAACCGAAAGATGAGGCGGGCGATGAATAATCCGGTTCAGGAGTAAGATTTTTCTTAAAATGTTAAGCTCCTTTAAATGTTTCTTTTGCATGAAAAATTTTTCCTTTATATATTTTTCCTCATTTTTTTATTTCTAAAAACAATTTTTAATTTTAATGTGGCTGGGACTAGAAAAATTGATAAAGCCAAGTTGGGGCCAAGTCGGTCGTTAAGTTAGGCTCTGGCCGAGTGAGGCGTTTCATTTGTGGTTTGGTCCTGTCTAAATCCCCAATTTGGGGCCAATTTTGTCCTATTTTGGGCCCAGCTAGCGCCATGACGAATTTTCCACACGGGTCTTTAGAACTGAAGAGTACCTGCGCCGCATAGAGTAATGTGTTCAGGCTCAATGAGTGAAAATTTTTTTCAATTGATTTAAGATTGTGTACGAGCTTGCACACGCTACCCCCCTTGTCAGCTGCTTTTTTTATGGCAGTGAGCAGCTTTGATCTTCCATCCGTTGCAGGATCTACCTCAAGGAGGATCTCTCTGTTCCGTGTTTGCCTGACACCCGTGATTTTTACATCAAGGTTGTTTCAGAACCTCGGCGTAGCTCGAACCCACAGCCGGGTTGGTTAAAGCCGCCTCGGGCCGAGCTCGCTTCTGTGGCTCTTTCTTCTTATTCGGCTTGAGTGCAGGTGTTATTTTCACACCATCCTCCTTCTTTAGGTCGCCGCCCAGCGGTGAGGGGCCTCGGCTTCTTCTTCTTTGTTCTAAGAGAATTTGCCTCAGTGGGACTCAGACTAAGCTGCCTATCTCGCTTCCCATGATGGGGAGTGAGAGTTTATACTGTTTCTTCCGTCTGGGTTCCCGTTTAGCTAGTATCCTTCATCAACCGTGCCTTCTCCTTGGCTTCCTTCAACTTCTTGCCTAAAGTCTAACCAACACCCCGTGGCACAAAGCTGAAGAGCCACTTGGCGAAAATCATGCTGCCTTTCAGTTTACTTACCACTTTCTGCGTTTCTTTGATGGGCATGAACAAATTTCTTTTACAATCGAAGAAATCATCCATCTTCTTCAGAATGCCATATAGCTCTTCAATGAGCTTGACATTTTCATCCAAATTTCGCTCCACGATAGATCCAAGGAAGTATCTGTCCATCCCCACAGAGCCCCGCTTGCGGGGGTAAATTCTCACTACTCTAGTAGGCAACCTAATATCCTAGAGACATTTCAGAGTCTCCATAACGTGGGCTTTTTCGGCCCCCACCACTTTCCCATCTGGGAGCAACACATGCAAACGTAGCGTGTCGGTGAGACGGTTCTGTTACGCGCTGCGTCGGCCATCTTCGTGTAAAGCCGAAAATGCACGAGCACGAACCCGAGGCTCGGGCCTGACATCATTAGGGACATCACACCCTGGGGCCATTCAGCCTTCGGCACGGTCGTTAACGCCTTGGCCTGGGAGTTATTCCCGAGGTTATGCTTTCGGGACCACCCCTAGATCATTGTCCGCGACTGCTTATTGAATTGTGTAACCTTATTCAGCAGAAACCCTCGATACAGGGCCCCCCTATCCGCAACACGGGGACGTGCCCGGTAACCTGGTCAAAGGCAGTTGTAGTCTGGTAGAAGTCTCAGCTATGGTTTGGATATGCGCACCGAGGTAAGATACTTTGACAGTCGAGATGTCTTGTTGAAATCTTGTTGACAATATTCACTTATTTATATTGCAGTTAAAAAAGAGACAAACTACAGTTGCCCCTAGTGCCTGGCGTTTCTCCGGTCATGGAGGAATCACCCAGAGTCTAAAGTCGTTCAGAAGTAGTCAGAGTAGTAGTCACTGTGATAATGGATTACCTTCTTCAGTGGTCTGTATAACAGTCGGCTATCTCACCTATTTTCCCTCTCACCTATTTCCCGTCTCCCTTATTTCACCTCCTCCGTACACAGTTATTTCTACTTGCACAGTTCCGGCACCTTTCACCACTGTCACTGTACGCTCTCCTCCGCGACAGTGACTGGCCAATCAAAAGCAGAGGCCCGGAGAGCGGTAAGCCCTCGTTGGTTTAAATTGAGTATTTCAGCATGACGTCATGAGAATACGTCATAGGACTTTTCCAAGAAAATATTCTAAACGTAAAAGTAAGTCATAAATGTACGAATAGTAAAATTTCTCAAGTTTAGAATGTATTTTCTCAATCACGTTCCATTCTTTTGAAACTGAAAGGTCTTCAACCGATGAAAAGTTGAAGAAACAGAATTGCGTAAATGCATTTTACAATTGAAAAAATTAGTATTCAGACCTTTATAACTTACCTTCATGTTTAGAAAATTTTCTCCAAAAAGTCGTATGCAATTGCAGTACCATGTAGTACCATACTTCCTGACGGCTGATATTTTCGCCTAACAGTTTCCAATTGAAATGCATAATATTGCGCAATATACACGCGTGAGTACCTACGCACTGCGCCTTTCAGCTACGCCGCTGGTGTTTTTCAGGCACGAGTCGCAACCGTCTCTCTCCCCTTGAGCTGAGAAACTGCGTGAGCCAGCAGTTATAGGAATCACTAAATCGCAAGTTACTAAACTGAGAGTCGGATGTATCTATCTGTATCATGATCAATAGCATTTATTGATTTCAAATCGACCCGCGCTTTTTGGTACATGCACAGTTGAAAAAGTTGCTCACGGGGGGAGCATCGATGTAAGGCCGGGGCAGCCAATGAACGTCACTTGACAAAAATAACTTGAAGGTCGCGGTAGAGGTGAGGGAAACTCCAGCGTGGCAATAAAAGAATCCTTATGTTTCAAGGCCGGGGAAATAGGCGAAACTTCACTGTATTTGAAGCACCGTTCTACGGTACTTAGAATTACATTCTGGACATTAATGAGGAATTCAAATTCTGACTTTGGCATAATATATTTCAGGAGATTGAGATGCAACAGTTATTTCATAATTGCAGTTACTTTGAAGTACTTCAAGTTATTTAAAAAAAAAATGAAGATACTTCGGTTCATTAGAGAAACTACAAGTTATTTATAACACTTCCCCAGGTGCGAATTGTCGGTCGGGCCATGGTTGACCCAACCTTTGTAAGGTCGGCCCAACTTTGTGAGCCAATGGTCGGGCCAACCAGCGTAATGATAACGCATGCCGTCCCTATTTTACACAGTTGGGCCAACAATAGTTGCCATGGTTGAGCCAACCGCGGAATAAAAGGTTGACATACCATTGGTTTTCAAAGTTGGCCCAACATTGGGAGAAAGCGTTGGTTAACCAACGCTTCTTCTGCGAATTGATCATCGGTCCACGGTCGGGCCAACTATTAGGATGATGTCAGTCCAACCTTGGACAACAACGTGGGGCCAACTTTGATTTTTGAAGATTCGTACTAAATAGGTGGAAATACACAGAATAAGTATTCAAAAAATAAATAATAATTGATGGCGAGTATCTTTACTATCAATGCTAATGGTCCTGCTTAGAATGAATACATATATTACATTTTTAAATATTATATTACAAATGAAATCTCTAACGCTACGGGGTTTCGAACCTACATCTATACCTGAATCTTTCGCCTGGCAGTCGGGAGTCTTACCCATTACTCTATACCTAAAGAATTGAAAGTCAATGAAAAAACCATCCCCATAAGGCACAGCTCAAAGCAATTGAAAAGAAACAATTTTTTAACTCCTTTTTCTCATTAATTTTGTTAATATTATACGACATCATGTAGATGTGAAATAAATTAACTGCTAATGGAAATGTGAATGAAATAATTTTTAAATAAATAATTGAAACCGATTACAACACATTTTTACATTCTCATTTAGAGAAGGTATTAGATTTGTGTAAAATTTGAGGGGGCCCGCCCCCCCCCCCCCCAGTTTTTGTCAAATGTCCACGTTTTGAGACCCCCTGAACCCAAAAAACAGGTTTTCGTGAATGTGTCTGTCCGTCTGTATGTATGTGTGTATGTGGGTATGCGGGTGTGTATGTATGTAGATTTTTATTTTGTTAGCACGATAACTTTCGAAAGAATTGACAGATTGGATTGGGCTTTGGTATATTCTTCAAGTGTCCTAAAATGAAGCTCAAGTTCGTTAGCCAGCCATTTTGGATGAAAATTAAAAAATTACGAGCATTTTGAAAATTTTTGAGACCACTTTTTTTTTTAATTTGAAAATTATATGTTCGGCTGTTCATAGTACTCGGAAATTCCAATAATCTATTCTCATAACATTTTTCGATCAAATGAAAATTTTTAGAGTTATAGCATTTTCAAAATCCGAAAGAAGAATAGAAAATTAACATTTGCAGCCAAACAACGCACGATACGGAAAAAAGTCAAGGTAAGAAAAATGTTTCTTCTTGCACGTCCTATAAGATATTCATAACGACTTTTCGAATTTTCTTGAAAAATCGAAAATTCACATTTTCATTGCACAAAAAATAATGAAAAATCCAAAAATTCAATTTTACGATCAAACTATGCAAGATACGAAAAATGACGATTCAACCAAATTTGTGCGTGAAAAAAGATCTACAAATTTGTTATTGGTCACTTTTCGATGGGATGTGCAGTTTTTGTTTTAGGCGTAAAAAAGAACATTAACAGTGAAAAAATCAGCCCGATAAGTGGGCACATTGTCATCAAAACTTTGCTTATTTCATTTCTTTTTCATCTCGTGTGTGTTTTTTCAGAACAATTCATTGTTTTTATGTTCTCAATACTATTTCTAACCATTAAAACAATAAAATAACTATCATTAATGCTCACGGTACTTGAAAATTTGGATTTTTACATTCTCATCCAGAGAAGGTATTAGATTTGTGTAAGATTTGACCCCCCACCCCCCGGTTTTTGTCAAATGTCCATTTTTCAATAATCATTTTAAAATTTATCATATACATGTTCCAAAAACGACTTAGATACTTTTTTTCTCCCCTTTGCAGGTATTTGGAAAAAATCTTTGAAATTGTATGATTTATTAGAAAGATACGGAAATATACGCTGAAGTAATGGAATTCCCTTCTTGATTTGATATCAAATACAAATTTAATCATTTTTATCTAAAGAACATAGAACATAACATATAGTCGTTGCGAAGCGCGACTACCAAATATCGAGCGCGAAGCGCGAGTGTCTTGATGAGAATGTGTTCCTTAAGGTCGAGAGAACCAAGCTTAAAGCGTCAGGCAAATGTGGCCGAGCGCGTAGCGCGAGGTGAACACATTATCGAGCGCGAAGCGCGAGAGCCAACAGGTGCGCGCCCCAGGCGCGCTCAAAGTTGCGAGCCGCGCGCGAAGCGCGCGATGAGAATGTGCTTGAACTTTTTTCAACAAATTTTTTGTTTTAAACATTTTCTTTCAAACAATTTTTGTTCTCAAATTTTTTTTCAAAAATTTCTTATCAAAAAATTTTTGTTAAAAAATTGTTTTCAAACATTTTTTATTTTTGCGCCCACTTTGACTAATTTTTCTTTGTGTAATATTTTATTTGTTCGTGTTTTAGGCCATTTTACAACTTTTGATAATGACATAAAATGTCATTTTTAATGAGCATTTGAAATTTGCATCGACGGAACTTCGAAATTTTATCACGTACTGCGACAATTTTTTTAATCAGAATTTTTTCCAAACTTTCGTGTAACGTTTTGCATTTTATGTGTTTCAGACTATTTTGAAGCGATTAAGAATTACATCAAATGTGAATTTTTCGAAACATTTACAATTTACCAAAGGTAAATGCTATTATTAAATAATTTTAAAATTAAATAAATATATAATAAAGCGCTAATAAATCGCTAATAAAATTAAAAATTAAAAAAAAAATCTGCCCGCTTGGCGGGCATATTCTCATCGCGCGGCTCGCTTCGCTCGCAAGTTTGAGCGCGCCTAGGGCGCGCACCTGTTGGATCTCGCGCTTCGCGCTCGATAATGTATTCACCTCGCGCTACGCGCTCGGACGCATTTGTCTGATACTTTAAGCTCAGTTCCTCTAGGTTTTCCCGCTTCGTGTGCTCGTTATTGCGCGCTTCGCGGGCTATTAGTAAGTTTCATCGTTATGGCCTGATTTTCGTTTAATCATGTCAGTTTTACATAAAAAGAAGAACTAATTTACTTAAGGTTCTACCGACCTTAAGGAACACATTCTCATCAAGACACTCGCGCTTCGCACTCGATGTTTCGTTTAAAAATTATGTAAACCTCGCGCTCCACGCTCATTTCTGTTGATCGTATAGTAGAAACTCAAAACTTTGAGCGCGCTCGCGGCACGAAATTTGGTCGTCGCGCTTCGCAACGACCATATGTTACGTTCTATGTCCTTAGATAAAAATGACTAAATTTGTATTTTATTCAAAATGCGGAAGGAAATTCCTTTACTTCAGCGTATATTTTTCGTATCTTTCTAATAAATCCTACTATCGGAATGATTTTCTCCAACTATCTGAAAAGGGGAGAAAAAAAGTATCTAAGTCATTTTTGGAACATATATATGATAAATTTTTAAATGATTATTGAAAAATGGACATTGGAATTTTGCTTGGTTCTCTTTCTTCTTTATTCCCGCCCTAAGTTTATTTTGGAGACTAAAAGGTTATGGTCAGTATTGCATTCAGAGTCCATCATGACTCTTGTATCTTTTATTATTTCTCTTAGCCTTTCATCCGTAATAACGAAGTCAATTGTACTGTGGATATTTTCTTTTCGCCAGGTAGACATGCGGATCATTTTATGTCTAAACCAAACATTTGTAATAAATATGCCCTTTACTAAGAACAAGCTGACTAATTTTTCCCTGTTACAATTTTTTCTTCTAGGATCCCCAGACTTACTTAGCACCCTTTCTGTATCTGTACCCTGACGTTGGACAACGACCCATCCGTTTACATCTCCTAGCAGAATGATTCTTTCACCTTGATCGCAAGAACTTATTGTATCATTTAAAGTGTTCCAGAAGGCGTCTTTGACATCTCTTGATCCTTAATCTTCGAGATGCTGTCTTGCTTCTTGATTCATAATCAAATCGACTACAATGTGACTCGCTATCTACTCCTGACCATATTTCAAAACCGCCTTTCAACACCCTGTCTTCTATGTTTCCACTTTCGCAACCCTTTTCCTTTGTCTCTGATACACATAGAATATCTAGTTTTTTTATGTGCGTAGTTTCTCGTAATACTCTTACCTTAAGATTACGGGGAGGTGGGGGGGGGGCAAGGAATGGAAACCGAGAGAGTCGCAATTGTTTGATGTTTAATGCTGAGAAGGTCACCAACCTTCAGCAGCGTTGAATTAGATAGAAAGTTCCTATTTTCCGATCTGCCAGTTCCCGACCTACCTCTAGGTAAGGGACCAAAGAGCCTTTTTTTTCTTTGTTTGGATTTGTCTTATCTTGCATAGTTTGATCGTCAAATTAAAATTTTTTGATTTTTTATTATTTTTCGTGCAATAAACATGTGAATTTTCGATTTTTCAAGAAAATTCAGAAAGTCGTTATGATACTCTTGAAGAACCTGCAAAAAGAAACATTTCTCTCTTCTTGACATTTTTTAGTATCGTGCGTTGTATGGCAGAAAATGTTAAGTTTCGTTTCTTGTTTTGGATTTTGAAAATGCTGTAACTCTGTAAATTTTCAATTTATCGAAAAATGTCAATCGAAATAAATTGTTTGAATTTTTGAGAACTATGGATAGCCGTCCATAGAATTCCTTAATGTTGAGAAAAATGGTCTAAAATTTTTGAAAATGCTCTAACCTTTTGAATTTTCATCCGAAATAGCTGGTTAACGAACTCGATCTCTCTTTTTGGTCCCAAAAACTGTGTACGAAAGCACAATCCAATCCGACTAGTCTTTCGAAAGTTATCCGATATACAGACGACGACAACGACAACGACAACGACAAAAACGACAACGACGACAACGACAGACAGACAGACACCGACGTAAAAACCGTTTTTTCTGACTCAGGGGATCTCAAAACGTCGACATTTAATGAAATCCACGAAAGTCATTTTTCACATAAAATCAATACCTTCTCATTATGATGAGAATGTAATAATTCATTATTTTTTGTGCGATCAAAATTTGAGTTTTCGATTTTTTCAAGGAAATTCGAAAAGTTGTCATGATATTCTTGTAGGGCTTTCAAAGTGTAACGTTTTTCGTCTCCTGACTTTTTTTCATATTGTGCTTTGTTTCGCTCAAAATGTAAATTTTTGTTTTTTTGGGGGGATTTTGAAAATACCGTAACTCTGTCAATTTTTATTTTATCGAAAAAGTCGTGGGGACAATTTGTTTGAATTTTTGAGTACTATGGATAGGCGTCCGTGGAATTTCTAAATTTGGAAAAAAATGGTCTAAAAATTTTTGAAAATGTATTAACTTTTTGAGTTTTCATCAAAAATAGCTGGTTAACGAACTCGATCTCTCTTTTTGGTCCAAAAAACTGTGTACGAAAGCACAATCCAATCCGATTAGTCTTTCGAAAGTTATCCGATATACAGACGACGACGACAACGACAACGACGACAACGACAGACAGACAGACACCGACGTAAAAACCGTTTTTTCTGACTCAGGGGGTCTCAAAACGTCGACATTTAATGAAATCCACGAAAGTCATTTTTCACATAAAATCAATACCTTCTCATTATGATGAGAATGTAAAAATAAATAAATAAAATGTAATAAAAGGTAAAATGCATAAAAAAAATATGGGTACGTCTACACAAAAATTCAGCTATTCGTACCCGAATTTCAGTCGTTTTGGAGTAATGAGCCCTAGTATATCCGACGGCCGGTCCATAGTTGGGCCGAGGTTTGATCGACCGTCGGGTGCATCATGATAACTTGTACGACCCAATGTTATGCCGATGGTCGGGCCATCTCTTGCGCAGAGTCGGTCCGACCGTAGTGTTATGATTATTTTGAGCCAATTTGCGAAAGCCCAAACAACCGTCGACCCAAACCCTGGCCAGAGCTAGACCGATGGTCGGCAAAAATGAGGATAATTGTACTAGATAATATTACACCGATGATTGGGCCAACCATCACACAGAGTCGGCCCGACCATATTGTTATAGTTATTTTGAACCAATTTGCCAAGGCCTAAACGTCCGTTGACTCAACCTTCGGCCAGAGTTGGCCGGCGATCGGCAAAAGTGAGGTTACTTGCAGTGCCAGGATCGCACTTTTTTGGCCAAAAGTCAAGGTTTAATCTTGAATCAATTGAATATATTTTCGATTTTCATACACCTTGAAGTATCTTTATTTGGAGTTTCTTATCAATCAGATGCCCTGTGTTTCGTTGAGAAAAAGTCAAAGTCGAAAAATGGAACTCGATTTTCTATACTTGGTGACTAAAAAGAAGGAATACAATCTTATAATATTCATCGAAAAGCAATCGGTTTTTGATTTTTTTGAATACAATTTGGATCAATAAATTCAGGAAATGGCGAAGAATCTACAAAACTCGTCTAAAATACCAGCGGGTTCCTTGGGATGTCTAGTTTGACGCAAGGGTGCTCACTTTTGCTCGAATTCAGATCCTGCTGAAGAAACAGCGAATAACTGCGAGCTCACGCATGGAGTCGTCCACGCATAACAGTTCACGGCGCTGCAAATTCTCACATACACTAGAGTCCCGCTATACTGGCCGTTTCGGGGGTACACTGGATGGCTTTCACACTGTTTCGGGACTCTCCGAGCCGTCCTTCTTATCCTTCTTGCTTGTGGCTTCTTATAGTGCCGAATCGTAAACATCGCAACTCCGCTGACCTTGCAAGCGCCTCTCTCTCGCAGGACTCTAGTGTATAATATATATTTGGAATTTCGTCTCTATGACTACCGCTGGATTTTTCCAGTGTCTTTTCTGAAATGTATATTGAACGAGATCCGAATGGATAGATTCATCTTGATTTTCTCCTTAAAAGATACTAGATTATCGTAATACTCTGAGTGTAATTTTTTTAGAAACTGAAAGCTGCACGAAGCTTATAGTTTCTTGCCGTTCGCTTCTCGGCCTCATTTCCATTTATTGATAAATGAATATTTATTGATTTATTCAATATGACAACATTTACGAAACCTGAGATTTTGGAAAAAATTCCAAATAATGAAGCAAGAGAGACTGCTGTTCAGTATAACTTGGATAAATTGAATATTGATGGACAAAAAGTAAAAACTGAAGACTTGGAACGTTTGAGTGTTTCTGTCTCAACTCTTGTTTCACAGAAAACACATAAATACAAAGCCTCTCCTAGGATTAAAGTAAGATTTGAAGCATATAATGCAGATTGGCTGAATTCGAATTTTCTCGTTCCTGAATTGAGATTGGAAACTCTTGACCGTAAGCCTCTGAAACGTGGTCGTTCAAGTGTTGATTTTGCGGAAATGTCGGATAGATCAAAACAACGAGAGATAGCACAAATGAGTGAAAAATTTAAGAATGACTTCTATATACTTCCACCATTTAGATGGATTAATAGTCACATATCAAGGAAAAAACAAAACAAAAAATTGTTGTCCACTTTTCGTGGATTTTGTGGCTAGAAGTCGAAAAACACATCAAAATCTACAACAATAAAATCTGAGGATACTTATGTATGGTTTCTGCGGGTGCTGATTCCGAATCTGCTGTCAGAATTTGAAAAAACAAAATGGCAATTCCAATATGGCGGTGAAGTAATTGAAAAAATCGTTGAATTTACATGAAAGGTGGCATCCAGGGGTTTTCGAGGGCGCTGATTCCAAATCTGACGTCAGAATTCCAAAAAACGAAATGGTCGATTCGATGTATAATGTTTTCAAATACTCTTCCGCCATATTCGATTTGCCATTTTGTTTTCAAAAATGATGACTTCAGATCAGAATACTTGTCCGCCATATTGGAACGGTCATTTTGTTTTTTGAAATTTTGACGCCAGATTCGCAATCAGCGCCCTCGAAAACCCCTAAATACCGCGTTTGAAGCAGATTCAATAATATTTTGAAATACTCGTCCGCCATATTGGATCCGCCATTATGAATTTGTAATTTTTGACATCAAATTTGAAATGAGCGTCCTCAAAAAACCCAGTGTTCCAAGTTTTAGATGAATTCGACGTAAAATCGAATTTTTGCCACTTTTTGTGGTTTCTGGCCCACTGTACAGTGGATAATATTACACCGATGGACGGGCCAACTATCGCCCAGAGTCAGGCCGACCGAAACGTTATGGTTATTTTGAACCAATTCGCCAAGGCCTAAATGACCGCCGACCCTACATTGGGCCAGAGTTGGACCGAAGATCGACAAAAGTGAGGTTATTTGCAGTGGATAATATTACACCGATGGTCGGGCCAACTGTCGCCCAGAGTCAGGCCGACCGTAGTCTTATGGTTATTTTGAGCCAATTTGCCGAAGCCCAAACGGCCTTCGACCCAACCTTGGGCCAGAGTTGGATCGTCGGTCGGCAAAAGTGAGGTTACTTGCACTGGATAATATTACACCGATGATCGGGCCAACCATCACCCAGAGTCGGGCCAACCATATTGTTATGGTTATTTTAAACCAATTTGCCAAGGCCTAAACTGCCGTTGACCCTACCTTGGGCCACAGTTGGGCCATCGGTTGGGTGCATTTTGGCAGCCATTGTCGGCTTCTAACGTTGGCCCAAAGAAGGTGGCTTCGAAGTGCTATAGTTGGGCCAACCTTGGTCAGCAAAATTCGGTTGCCAAAGCCGGCCCGACCTTGGGCCGACCATCAACTCTGGCTGCCAACCCAAATTCGCACCTGGGTCACTTACTTCAATCAATTACTTTGAAGTACGTTTAAGGCGCTTCGTCAGGCTTGATTTTTAGCCCATGTATTCTTTTTGACATGAATCCCGCTAAACGGATGAATGTTTCGATGTAATATTTGAAGCACATAATCTCAAGGGCATAGTGCCCAACAAGTTAGTCTCTTTTTTTTTTAAATGGTCTTGTTTTTTTCTTATTAATCGAAAATCTGCTTTATTTATGCGCCTGTAAACGAACAATCCGCCACCGTGAAAGTACCCACGGTAAACCGAAAACAGGCGTTCCGAATGAGAAAGGAAAATCGTCATATTATAGCGTGAATTTTTTCGAGGATGCTTCACCCCAGGGGGTCGGCCGTAACTCACCCGTCCTTTCCATTGTTACGATGTGACACGATTCGAGCCGCTTGAACGACATTGAGATTACCTTCAATATTGAAAATATATAGGTAATAATAAGTGAGAATAAAATTACTTTTTTGGTTCAAAATAACGTACAGCCCACAAATATTCACCGATTTGGACAACAAAAACTTGAAAAAGAAAGTGATAATATTTTTAAGAGAATTATCTAGCCTGCTTTTCAAATTAGGTTTTCAATTTTTTTTAGAAATAAGCAAATATGCCGAAGAAAATGGCCATTTTTTGTATTTGACGTTCCCGGTGCTCGTAAATAATAGGAAAATTGTTGAAATCGCCTAAGTTTCATACAGTGAGATTAGTTAACGATGTTGCAATTATATATATCAAACAAACACATTTTTTATAAAAATATTATTTGTTGAAAGAATTTTTTCTAAGATTATCGATAATTTTCAGTTTTTTAAAGTTCTATTGCAAAAAATTTTTATAAAAACAATGTAATAATGAAGAATTTTTTCCTCAAGATTATTATTGTTAATATTATAAACAAGCTCAATGAACAACTGCATTAATCAGGCATTTTTCGACAGAAAAATTGTTTTTTTTTCGATGTCAATGTCATAAAGCTTCTGAATAAAAATAATTGACATTAAAAAAACGAATTTTTCTGTCGAAAAATGCCTGATTAATGCATTTTTGTTGAAATTGAAAGCTAATTTAAAAATCGGACACGACAACACTCTTGGTAATCTTATCAGCTTTTTTTTAATTTTTCTTCTTCAAAATCGTTCAATAATTGTGGGCTGTACGTTATTCTGGACCAAACAAGACATTTTTTCCCCACTGTGTGACGTGACGGTCTAGTTTAGTGACACTAGAGGACCCTACAGACGTTGTCCTGTACACACGTCTTAAATTTGAAATTTTTAAACTTTTTACACTTTCCAGTGGACTGAATTGTGAATCTGAACCATGCTCGAATCCATTGGAACACACACACAAAATTTCATCAAAATCGGTCCAGCCGTTTAAGAGGAGTTCAGTCACATTCACACGAACAGAAGAATTATATATACAGGGTGTCCATGCCAGGGCTTACCAAAAATTATGCAACCCGTCTTACACGCCAATTCTATTCTTATGGCCTTGTATAGCGGGTTGCATACTTTTTGGTAAGCCCTGGCATGGACACCCTGTATAAAGATACAGCTTGGAAAATATAAAAATAAGAAGGAATGAAATATCAATTTCCAGCATAAGATATTAATTAAAATCGGTTTACTTTAACTCCTAATAGGTCGGCGCGCCGATACGCCGCCTCGCCGACTGCGTCCAATTCGAATCGGCGACGGCACGGTTTTGAAGCAAGTTTGCTTGCCGTCTAGTAAAAAAAAAAATGATTGTTCAACAAAATAATTCAAGATATCTTGTTATGAAAGTACAAAGTACATATCAGACGTGGATATGAGTCCGAGCTACACTTCATCAAAATTGTATGATCATAGCTCTTTTACTTATCGAGATATGGTGAACTGAAAAAAGTAACACACACACATACGGACATTTTTTCAAAACTTTATTTTCGAGCTCCTGAGGTCGAATTATATCAAAATATGTCAAAAAGGTATATTCGAAAATTTAGGTCATTACATACAAATCTCCATCTATGAAGAAGCAATAATGAATTGACTAATGATGAAATGAGCATAATTACTTCATTACTCCGACGTGCAATCTGATCCGATCTGATCTCCTTGACTCTGATTTTTCTTTCGATAAAGACCAAAGTAAATCACCCACCGACAATGAATACTGTTACAATATCTAAAATTGCGCAAAACACGGATCGATGAAATTTTAATTAGCTGATAAAATTTGAGAATGATATGATTTGAAAAGAAAAATGAAAGAAGGATTTGGAAAATCGGTAAATATTCTCAATATTGAAGGTAATCTCGAATAAAATGCAACATCACTCAGAGAAAAAGTTGTCTTGAAACAAAAGCATCATCTTCTTGCCTGTTTTGTTTTGAGCGACGCGAATATATTTTTTACTCAAATAGAATTATTTGGCTGCAAGATTAGGTGAAGTTAGTAGCACAAGGAAAATTTTTGCTGCGAAAAGATTCATGTTGAGACAAATGAAAGTCCTCTCAATCTTAAATTCAAGCGGAAATTCCATTTACGTCATAAAACATCCTTTTGCCACGATAGGACATTTCTCTGAGTGATTACCAACACTCCCAACAGAAATTGAACGGGTGAACCGATTTTTTTCTATCTTTTTTTCATTGTCTCGTAATTATGTAATGAACCTAATGCAGCATATAAAAATTCAATTTCTGCATATTTTGATAATTATCAATTTCTTTCAAGCGGCTCCAATCGTGTCACACCGTAACAATGGAATGGACGGATGAGTTACGGTGAAGCATCCTCGAAGAAATTCACGCTATGATATGACGATTTTCCTTTCTCATCCAGAGCGCCTGTTTTCGGCTCACCGTGTGTACTCTCCCGGTGGCGGATTGCTCGTTTACTGGCGCATAAATAAAGCATTTTCGATTAATAAGAAAAAAACAAAAACAAGACCATTTTTTAGAAAAAAGTGACTGACTTGTTGGGCACTATGCCGTTGAGATTATGTGGTTCAAATATTACATTGAACAATTCATCCGTTTAGCGGGATTCATGTCAGAACGAATACATGAGCTAAAAATCAAGTTAGAGGAAGCGTCTTAAGCTACATACCTTATAGTATGTATTTTAGATTTTACATACATCTTTTAGATACTTCTAGGTGTATTTAATTAACAGCTATTATTTCAATTACTTTAAAGTAACTTAAGTTACTTAAAAGTACTTCAAATTGCACCAAAGTACTCTACGTTATTTTAGGAGATTGTACACATTGTACACTACTTTAGTTACTTTACAATAGTTAATTTCACTTCAAAGAACTTCAAAGAGCTTCGAAGTACTACAGGAGAATTTATATACTTGAGTAACTTCAGAATATATTACGTTATTTTCAGTTTTTTCAAGGTTACTTCTAAATACATCAAAGTGATTCAGATAGTTTAAAGTACTTGATTTGAGTTACTTCAAGATACTTACACAGCGACGCACACTCACTCTGCCACACGTAGGTAAATATGGTTCTTCACAACGTGTGCATCGTTTTGGCGTACGTTTTTAATTATTTCTCGGAAAGTAACTCTGTAAAAATATGTGTATTAAAATGGATTGAAATTTAAAATAATTTCAAATATACAAAAAACAACATTCGTTTGGTTTCAAAGTGTTGTGAATTTGGCTTGTTCGGGATTGCCTTGAGTGCACTTTGAGTAAAAAAGAATTATTCTGGATTAAAATGTTCACAATTTAACCCCTACGGATCAAAAGGGGATACGCGTGGATTCAGCCTGAGAAGGATTGTCCAGAAATTTGATTTGGTATCGACGCTAACACGTTTGTAGCATCTAGTTCTAAAGCATCGATCTTCCTATCTTCCTCTCATGTAACCTTTGCGCTCAGAGGCCATACTGGTATCGTAGCTCTAGGGTAGTCGGCATTTTTGTCCGACCCATTGTCGAGAAGCCTGCGGGTTCCAATTTCTTGAACCGCATTTACAGCTGGGTTTGGTTTTATCATTGTTGTTCCCACGAGCAGCTAGGAAAAGGGTTCGTTCGCCCTCGGAACGCTCTGCGTGCGAGGGTCAGACTATATACTCTGGGAGATCTTCCCGTCCCCAAAGGCACCGGTTGAGACACTGCCGGCTTCAGGGTTCATCGACACATGATGAGATGCATAGAGATATTGATGCCCCTTTGGAAAACTATATTCACTGTCTTACCTGGAAATTATCGTGTGACAACGAACAGCGTCACATTCCAGAGGGGGTATTTCAGGGCAACACCTTGAGCCCTCTGCTCTTTTCCATTGCTTCTGCCACTACCTCTTGTGCTACGCAATCCTCCTGGATACCTCTGCGATTACAAAAATCATCGCGAACATAAGTTCACTCATGTATCTTATATGGATGACCTGAAGACTTATGCTTATAGTCAAAGCCAACTTCAGAGAAATTTAAGTATTTTCGAGGGGTACACAGGAGAGATTGATATGGACTTTGGATTGAACAAGTGTACCAAGATTAATCTGAAGTGAGGGCGAAGGACTAACTTTCCCGGGAACCCTGAGCTTGTGGATATGAGTGTTATTATACATCTTAACACTGGAGAGACCTGGGCGTGCCACATAGCCTTCGACAGATTTGGTCTCCTAATCTGTCGGCGATGATAAAGGTGTCTGCGACTAACATGCTTGACATCCCGGTTCTACTCTACTCGTTTGGGGTAGTTTTATGAGGGAAGTACAAGCTTATGGCCCTCGATATCGCCACGCATAAGATCATGCATATGCAGAAGAGCTTGCATAATAATTCGTCCATTCCGCGATTATACACCCCATGCCGTCAAGGCAGGCGAAGACAGCTTGCGTGGTCGTAAATGCAAGAGATCCTCTCCAAAAAATGACCATGAAAAACTAGATGATTGGCAAAGGAGCATTCCTTTAAAAAGCCGCGGAGCAGGCGGCCGAGACTCTGCTTGAATTTTAACATCAGAAGTGGGGAAAGCGCATTACTTCATCTAGATACCTCACTTCTAAAGGACCAAGTGAAAAAAGCATAGGTGGAAAACTTTCGTCAACAGTTCGTCGACAATGAAATGTACGGAAATTTTTACAGAAATTTAGAATATCAGCCCTTATCGAATGGGCTAACTTTTGCTTTCCACAGATCATCAGGACATAATTCAGGTATAGAGGATTTCATTTTCGCGTGCCAAGACAAGACCAGGCAAATTTGTCTTAAGACAAGAAGTGTAAGTCTTTATAAATATACCGAATTGCTCTTAAATAAATTATATTACCAATTTGTGGCTTTAACATTTGCCAGGGTCTAAATTACAAACGTTTTCGTTTGAGAATTTCATTATCCATTATTCTCCGACTTCTATAAACTATGGACCCCACCAGGGCCTGCCATTTCCAGGAATTAGGTAGCTAGGTTAGGACTAAACAGTTGATATTTGCTGATGATTAAAATTTTACAACAGATAAAACTTGTAATTTTGTGATAATTAATTTTTAAATCAGAAATTCAGAACCTGTCTGTCTCAACAGCTGCAGGCGCAACAAAGAAGGAGGGTCTCTAAGGCCGGTTTTTGACCAAAATTATTTTTGGGCCAAAAAATCCGAAAAAAATCCTTCAGTATCTACTAACAATAAGAAGTCAATTCCACCACAAACGGACCACCACTTTCCCTATTCACCATCACCACCCCTTAAAAAAATTATAACTTTATCGCTTGTATACAGCTGTCAAACTTGTATTTGCTTAATAAAGTATACTATGAACGCTCTGTGAACTACCTGCACTCTTATTTACTAATTTTAGTCTTTTACCCCCCCCCCCCCCTCAAAGAGGGTGAAGGGATGCTTTTATTAATAAGTTATGTGCAGGTTATGTAAATACAAAATATGTAAGCTTGATCACCAGACTTGACTAGGGTATCTTGGAGTTTTTGGGATCTCTGATTCCGAATCCAAGGTCCGTTGACTCCTGTGAGGGTTGCCTTTTATATTTCGGGAATGGGCGATCCTGCTGCTGTCATCTAATCACCGATGACCCTTTCGTTAAGTGCACTTGTACGCACACAGTGACTTGGAAATTTCATCTCGAGAAAAAAATGGAATTGACTCGTTAACATTTCCGTGCGATCATTTTTTACAATTTTCGACGTGTCTTATCTCAACAACACTGTATCGATGAACTTTATTCGACTTTTGGCGACGAAGTGCCATAAAAAAAACTGTGTATCGGTGGTTCTCCGAATTTAATCGGGGCCGTGGTTCGCTCACCGACGAACTTCGAGAAGGTCGTCCAAAATCAGTCGTCCCAAAAAACATTGATGCTGTGCGTGAACTGATACTGAAAGATCCTCATGTGAGTTATCGTGAGATTCAGGCATCCTTAGGCATTAGTGGGACTAGCATACAGTAAATATTCCATGAACATTTTTCTGTCAAAGAAATTTGTTTGCCGTTGGATCCCACATAATTTGACAATCGCTCAAAAAAGGTTTTCTTGGAGCGGTCATTTCAAGACACAAATTGCGCCCGCACGTCAAAACGATCTCAGTAAGAAATCACTAAAAATAGTCAAACTTAACGATAGAGTCATCAGTCGTAAGATGGCAGCAACAGGATCGCCCATTCCCGGAATATAAAAGGCAACCCTCGTATCCCATCAGAGTCAAGGTCATTTGAAGGGAAAATCGTAAGAAAGGCTATAAAAAATCCTAAATAATATTATATATATATATATATATATATATATTGTTTGGTTTTGGCTCGTCTCCAATAGAGGGCGCCATTTGAGGGCCGTCGAGGTCCCTCTCGTCGACTGTTGCGCGTCTACTCCTCCCAGTTAACCTTCGTGCTTCATACAGACCGGACGTGCGGTCGACCGGGACGAGTGTTGTGGTGTAGTGTGGTTCTACCAAATAGACCAACATCTCAACAACATTATTTGGCGCCTATTGCTTCTTGAGCTCTCGTCACCCCCCTCCTTCCATCATAACTAAACATGGTCCAATCGAGCCGGATATTCCAGCCGGAGCCTATAAACCTGACACTGGCTTGCCGCATCCTCGCAGACGACTCCTCGTGCTTCCGACGACGGCTACCTGTGCGTAAAGCCAAGAGCCTATGCAGTAGACGCCTTAACGTTGCGTTTCCGGTCATCCAACTACGAGCCTGCCCGGACGTCGCCATGGAACTAGCTACAGGACAATTGAACGGATTTGGGTACTATAGGGAGGCGATCGTGGCGTCGGGAGCAGACAAAGGCCAGCCGACATTAAAATCATAGACAAAGAGTCATCAAGTGTAAGTCGACGGCAATCTTCGTCAAGTAAGTGACATTACACGCAATTAATAACAAATCTGGTCGAGCGATCTCGCGCACATGGTCTAGAATCCTTCTTCTTACACATGAACGAGCAATCTCTCATGAGGAACAAAGGATGTGAGAGCAAGGTGAGACAGGCAGTCGAAACTTGTCCTGCATGCAGCTCTGCCCCTCTCTCTCTCACACACTTACTCAACAAATCTGGTCGAGCGATCTCCCACACATGGTCGAGAATCTTCCCACACATAGTCGCTTTCTCTTTCCATACATGATCGAGCAGTCTCTCATGATAAACAATGGACGTAAGAGCGGGTGGGAGAGGCAGTTGAGGTTGTCGATCACACACGATCGGGAGTCCTCCTACACATGCCTCTCTCTCTCTCGCTCTCGTAGCAGCCTCACACACACGATCGAGAGCTTTTTGAAGAAATTATAATTCTACTATTCAGAGATTTTATTCTTGGATGTGTGTATAGCAGGGGTATGTGCGTGTATGTATGTGTCATATAAGTTGTATATTGCCACCTCATTATGTACTCTCATCTCATGGATAGCTTTATGTGGATGTTCATTTCTTTGCTTTGGTACTTTTATAATATATTTTTATAATTATTTATATATATATATATATATATATATATATAACTTTGATAATATTTCTTTGGTTTGCTTTCGGTCGAGGAGTCTCTTATGTATATTGTTGTATTATTACACATTTCATTCTTTAGGGACAAGTTTATGTAGATTTCTTATTCTCGATTTGGTATATCACATTTCGGGTAAAGTTCTTAGTTTTATGCTATTTATTTGTTGGTAACTAACCATTTTGATACTTCTCTGTACGCACACACGCGTTGCACATACTTCACTGCTTTTATTCTTTTTGTTCGTTGATTGTGGCGCATTTGGCGGGCGGGGTTCGACCCCACTGTCAGTGCTTCATCAGTTGTCCAGCTGAGTGACGTTTAGCGATGATGTGCCGCAACAATCCTGGACAAGTCCGCAGCCGACTGGACATTAGGGGCACTGGCTGTTCGCCTTCAGCTATTGGAGAATTGCTGGGCCGCGTTCCCGGAGAATCATATTGGACTCATCCATCAGCCTCCAGATGCGGACTACTATGTAGAACCTCCTACGCAGACATCGAGAGTGCTTCCATCAACGCACGCATTCAAATCTACGAGCATCGACGCAGGTTCAGCAGCAGTCAGCCCAACAACAATGGCAGCAGGCCAATGGACAACACCATGTCGTGTCCACGCAGGGTGGAACAACAACTGCAACGATGGCTGCTCATCCAGAGGCAGTACAAGTCATTCAGCAACCCCTCAACAGTCAGGCATAGCACATGCTTGTTTATTTACAACATCGGAGAGCCAATGGGCACTGACACAAAACTTTCCTCCTCGAAGAGCTTGGAAGACAATTGAAGGTTTTGGTAACTGGGCCTTCGGCTGATGACATTTTGCAGATGAAGAGTCCCTGCAGAATCAGAAGCAGGAGCTGCAGAGCCGATGATTCAACAGACTAATAGGATAAATCAACAGTGTAACCAGATCAATCAACAGGCGAATCAGCAGATAACTCAACAGGCTACCCAAAAGGTGAATCAGCAGGTTAACGAACAGATTAATGTCCGGATGGGACAGCAACAGCAGCAGTAGTAGCAGAATGTTATTCTTCTGAATCAACATCAAATTCAGCGGCAGTCGGTGATGGCCTCGCCTCAACAGATTAACTCCCAGATCACTCAGATTCAGCTGAAGACTCAGCAACAGCTTCTCGCTTCACAACACAATCAACTGATGACTAGTCCACCAATGACTCAGCAGAAATCTCAGCAAATGAGTCCTCAGGGGTACTTGTCGCAAACAGATTTGTCTTCAGCAACAATTGCCTACTCGACAGTTCCAAGGACGACAACAAATGGCAAGGACTGGATCTCGTCGACCCACGGTTCGGCCATTTTCGAGCTGTCGATCTTCTACCATGGAGCCGTCGTTTGTCCTTTGATCCTGCGGACCGAGCTGCGCGCAAAAGCTCGCCTCACTTACTACATAGCACATCACGGAATATGGCAACGGGGAGATCATCATCGCCGCCTGAGAGTAATCTTCAACGCATTCAGACCTACGTCGACTGGCTACAGTCACAATGATACGCTTCACACTGGGCCTAAATTGCAAATCAATTCAAGCCACGTATTCATTCGATGTAGACGCCACAAACGTGATTGCGGCGCGGAATTCTGCCTGATGTATCGGCAGATTCCGGTGAACGAACAGGGCATCGATCTGCAACGCATCGTATTGAGTGCCCGTGAGAATAACCCACTCGTACACCACCGACAGTCGGCTGTGACTTCTGCCCCAATTCTGTTCAAATATCGCTTTGTCGACGACCTATTGACGGAATGCAATGACCCTCGAGAAGTGAGGCAGCTAAAGGAGCAACTAATCGGTGGATTTCCTCTCCGAAAAGGAATCGTCAATGAACCGGAGCTACTAGCAGATTTGCCAGAACAAGACCGTCTTCGTCCGACCTGACTTCAACTTTGCAGTGATGGCATCACCAACGAGCTCGGTGTTTGCTGGGATCCGCGGAGTGATTGGTTTCGTCTGACTCCACCCGAGATTGACTCGTATAGTTAGACCAAGCGCACCATTTCGACACCCTTGCTAGATTGTTTGATCCTTGCGGTTGGATCGCGCCCGTCACTCTAATACGAATACTACTACGGAACCTAAGGTTAAAGACTGTAATGGACATTAATCGACTTGCAACTCTCTCAAAGGTTTTTGTGGGTTTCCTTTGAGTTTAGCACGGCATAAGCCGGAGTTTCTAAGCGGCATGGTGCCCACGCACCAGTAGGTGCCTCTCATGACCGTCAAGTCAGAATGAATGAGCGAGTGTTGTTAAACGCGAAGCGGCGTCATCAGCGACTTCAGTCGAATCAGAGCATGGACATTCGACCTTACGGCGGGCGGCTAGCAGATAATCGTTCAAGGAACGAGGCGGGCGTTATGTTTGGTTTTGGCTCGTCTCCAATAGAGGGCGCCACTTGAGGGCCGTCGAGGTCCCTCTCGTCGACTGTTGCGCGTCTACTTCCCCAGTTAACTTTCGTGCTTCATACAGACCCGACGTGCGGTCGACCGGTACGAGTGTTGTGGTGTAGTGTGGTGTAGTGTGGTTCTACCAAATAGACCAACATGTCAACAACATTATTTGGCGCCTATTGCTTCTTGAGCTCCCGTCACCCCCCTCCTTCCAGCATAACTAAACATATATATATATATATATATATATATATATATATATGAGGTTTTGGGAACGCTGAATCCTTTAAGCTTTATTTAACAACTCAATGTCAAGTAAAGTTCATTTAATGTCAAATAAAGGTACAGTCTTATCGAGATCCCCGAATATCGTAAGTACTACCGCAACAGAACATATGACATGATTTTTTGTTTACTTTCGTAATGTTAAAGCTTATTCATCGCCAACATGCCCCTAATTTCAGAAGTTTTAAAACTCGTCGTTTTTTGTATTTTCTAAAATACATACGATATATTATATTCCTATAGATTGTATAATTGTTTCATCAATATAATGTATTATAATATACTAAAATCTTACCATAGAATCCAAATTAATATAGTTATTAATATAGAGAAGATTTGTCCACCAGTTTTTACGACAATAATCGCTATTCTTTCCCACCCAAGTGTCCCAATTTGGACCAGATCCCAGTTTGTAAAAGAGGGTGGCATAAAATCCTATGGTCATGGCATAAGCTGGTGTTAATCTGCATAGTTATAATATTTATATAACGAATGTGTAGAATTTATATGAGAAGGATCTATATCTCTTATAACAAAAATGTAAAATAAATGGAGCATTTCTTTAATAATTGTATAAATTAAGCAGTATATGCATTACGTTACAGAAATGTATCATTTACAAATGAATCAAAATATGAATATTTTTCGAAATTTTTTACCTAAAATACCGATGTACGTAAAGATGCATCAAGTTCAAAGAATCGTCAGGACTTTTTTCATTTCGTATAAGCAAAGTATAAGCCAGCAAAATTGCGCTTATGAGAAGAAATGTATCCGTGACGATATTTGCATTCAGTATAAAAAGATTGCTCCAGGTTTCATGCATCTAAAAATCCAATATCAAACCTTTTCAATTCTTGATTATTTTTTTTATTCTAGAAAAAAATTCTAAAATCTAATGTGGAAACACAAAATAAAAGAATTTAATTAAAGTTTATTAAATTCAATTTTCAAAAATTATTGAAGTTACCGTAGCAATTTGTGAACCTATTTTTACACCAGCAATCTCCATATAATATGTGTGTCCAAAAATAATCCAACAAATACTGAAAAATCGAAGTCCATCCAAGCAGCCAATCACACTTCCTCGTCTTTCAATCGAAAAAAGATTTTTTCCGTTTGTGTACAATGAAAAGGACGATAGCAACATGTGCTTGGTACCTAAAAAATGAATAATAATAGCAATAATAATAAAGATGTAAGTGAATATGCAAATACACTGGAACTCGGATTTAATTTCGGTTTCGGGCATTGCTTCCAGTGGCCTTAAAATTAAATCCAGGCCATCAAAACGTAAACAGTTCGGGCCGCATGAACGATTTATGTTGGATTTGGATGTATGACGCAACCTGATGCAGCTAACGCGCTGAGAGTGCAGCTCTCAGGCTGTTTATCACGCTTGACTGAACATATCATCTCTTTCCGCTCCGCGACTCCTCTCATAACGAAACTGCCGCGGCAGTCATTCTCGGAACACATTAAATCCAGACTAATTAAATCCAAGTTTCAGTGTTCACTGGAATCGGGAATGAAGAATGGTTTCGGGCATGGCTTGCAGTGGCCTTGATCCTAAGTCCAGGGAATTCTAACTTAAACAGGCAGGGCTGCATGAATAATTTCTGTTAGATTTGAATGTTCTAATATTTAAATAAGAAAATACCTCTATGGTCGAAATGTTGTGAACCTCTTGTCCTGATAAGGTCATAAGTAGTGCTGGCTAGGATGATTGCCAGGAACAAAATAATAATTCCTCTATAAAATATATTAAATGTTAATTATTAATATTTCATGTTTCTCAACTTCCATTTCTTTATTGTGACATACTATTAATATAGGATTATCAAAATTGTGTACTTAAATCATTGTCAATTTTATTTAAATGATCTACTTTTTAAAATAATTTTAAATTATATGTGATATATGATTATACATAGTTGATTTTAAATTCCAAGTTTTTGTTTAGATAATTGAATCGTTGATCTCACGTTTCTTACGTGTAGATCCAGTCTTCAGTGTTAAAGGCGACACGATCGTTCTCCGCAGAGTGACATGTGACTGTGTTGACTTTTACTGTGACATTTGCTACATCATGAATTCTCAGGGGATAAAGGCGTTTATCCAGAGCCTGTAATATTTCTGTATAATTACAGGTAGATGGCACACACCATATCGATTCATATTTAATAACTTTTACACCTTCGAATTGCGTTATATTCTGCAAAAATCTGCTTGTTAGTACCAAAATTTTTTCTGCAATTATCTTAAAGTAGTTACATTGATGCTATTTAAATTCAACGTAACATTTACATAACTGAAACGTAACTGTATCATAACTTTAACGTAACAATTTCATAACTGTAACATAACTGTTTCAAAACTATAGTATAATTGTGTCATAACTGTTACAAAACAGTTGAATGTTGCTAACATGAGTGTGTTATAACTTCAACGTAACTGTTCAATAATTATAACGTAACTGTTTTAAAAAAGTGACGAAGGAGTTAAATCACGCTGACGTAACTGTTTCATAATTACCATGACTATTATGATATAACTATTGAATAATTGGCGTAGATCGAAAATTAAAATGAAGCAGATAAAAGATGAAAATGCAGTCATTGAATTAATGTAAGGTAGCCGCTGCATAACTGTATCGTAACCGTTTGATAACAGTAGTGTAATTCGAATTTTTCATTTATGTGCTATAAGTAGATTGCTTACTTTGTGTAACAGTTACGTTCCAAATATGTAACAGCATCATTAGATTCATTTGACATGTACTTGATAGTTATGCAATATTTAGTTTACAATTACAAAACATTTATGTTACAGTTATTCAACAGTTACATTAAAGTTATGAACAGTTACGTCACAGTTATGCAATAGTTTCATAATAGTTATGTAACAATCACGTTACCATTATGAAGCAGTGACGTAGAATTTATGAAACTGTTACATTATGATTTTGTAATACCTATGTTGAGATTCATTTGAACGTTGCATGAGAAATATAAAATAATTACATTACAGTTATAAGGTGAAACTATAAATAAAAAGTAAGTAAAAAATAAACACTGTTCTTCTGTTTAAAAAGAAAATAGGGAAAACTTGACTGAAGACTATCAGAAATATGTGTTCTTTTTTAATCTATCATTTTTTGGATATACTTCTTTCACCTTAGTTAAAAGTTTAGTAAAAAAATATGAAACAGTTACTATACAGCTATATGCAGTGGCTATAATTACATTAATACAGCGGCTGCGTTATCATATTTTATCCGCAACATTTTCATACACATTACAATTACATATCTAACACACTTTGCGATAACAAGTAAATGAAGTACACATAGGCTGACTTTGATCATACCGAAGCAAGCGCGAGTTGAATAAATAGGTTTGTCGAGTTAATTGTATTATCTTCCTTCTGGATAATTGCAATCTGAACTTGAGCATTGCAAGCCTGGACTGTGAATCCATATTCGGTTTTTATTCTGAGACATTCATCGTGGTTTCCTAAATGTATATTGTTTCCCGTGAGCAGGCCCGATGTTGTCTTCGCTGAAGCGTCGTACACTAAAAAAATTGTTTAGTTTAAGTAATAACTTAGAATTTGTGTGACATATATATTATTTCAAAATATATATTTTTATTATTAGGCTTGCTTCTTTATTGGCATATTATATTTTATTTTGAAAATTAGGAGAAGCAACTATTTTTTTCTTTTGAACGAAATTTTTCAACAACAATATCAAAATTCTAACGGTCGGACCTTACGGTAGAGTTTATTAGAGTTGTCATATACATGCAAGTGTGTCAGGTTTCTAGTTTCTCAACCGATAAAAGCAGTTCTTCGCTGATAAAATTTCCTATTTCTGCATTGTATATAATATTATCAGATAAACATTAGATTTCAATGAAAAGAAACTATAAGAATCAAACTAATTACGAAGAACAATTTTTGATGATCAGTTGTGTAGTACCAAAAAAGTGGCCTGGCAGTACTTTCATAGAAGCTCTGACTGGCTTAGGAAATTGTATTCTTGAAAATTACCTGAAACTTATCAAGAATATCGTAAAATTGACTGAAGATTTCTCTGAAGGTACCAGAAAAATTATGAGAATTATTGTGAATTTATTATTATTCATATAAAGTAACAAATATTTACAAAATTGGGACCATGTCGACGATCATTCCTCATCAAAGTGAACCTCTCCAGCTTTGAATAGCTTTAGTCTTTAGTCTTTGAATTCAAGAATCTTTTTCCTGGTAGTGGGCTTCACCCAGCTGCCATTTTTACGTATTTGAAACTACATTTTTTTCATTTAAAAAACCACTCGAAAGGTAAAACATCATCTTTAACATTACTTCTGAGAAAGAGGGTATAAAAACGAAAAGGGGTTTTACATAGTTGAAGGGTCAAAAATGAAAAGGGCGTAACCTTCACTTTTTTCAAAATGCGTTTTTGTTTTGCAAAAAAATTCTTTCGGAATATGCCCTCATTTTGGTATATATAACACATTTTTAGTTGCATGCGAAATATTTTCATAAAATTTCAAAGAACAAAATTCCCATTGTTCCCATTGAAAACAAAATAATGCCACGATATATAATGTACTCTCTAAATCCAAATTAGTAGAAATTTTACTAATTTAATTAGTAGCTTTGTATCTGACTGTTAAATTAGTAATTTCATCACTTTCTACTAAATGAAATGGTAAGATTTAGGTCACTAAATGAATTAGTAACGGTATTCTACTAATCTGCTTAGTAGTATCAACTTACTAATTCAATGAGTAGCAATGAATTGTTACGGAAACATAATTTAATAATTTTGTCAATACTTTCTGCTGGTTTTTGAGTTTTATTTCAGAAATGCTAATGTTTTCTCAATTTATATTTTAAGATTGTATTATTATATCAATAATAATCGTGTATGGCGATACAATATTTAACACTGGAACGGTATTGAGATTATCATCGTATATAGTAAAAAAACACATTTTATGTTAAAACTGTTTATATGAAAAAATTATTATTTTAGTATGTTATATAAGTTTTAAGGCATTATTAGCTTCAGTTAACTTATTTCAACATGAAAATATACCTAAAATGAGTTTTTATCAATTTACACATCAAATATTTACTATTTAAAAATGCTACCTCTGCGGTTTCGGGAGGTAGCACCAGCTAGCACAACCAATACTTCAGATCCCGAAATACAGGAAATTTTGAATATTTTCTATATTCAAAAACAAAATACAGCAGTGCTATTTGAAGTTTGATTCAGTGTTTCGTTGACTTAAGATAACTTCAAGGAGCAAGGTATAAGTATAATAAATTTAAATGTTTACTAGTATAGCATCCCGATGAATGAACAAAATTTAATCATGGTAATTAAGTGATGGGATTTTAGTAAAAACGTATAATATGAAAAAAAAATTTCAGGAAAGCCAAACAGCATTCTCAAAAATTGAAATACTAAAATTATTATAATTGTACAAAATCTTTGATGGAAAATGAAATTATATTTTTTATCAAATTGTTAATAAT
The DNA here is from genome assembly GCA_932178445.1 of Andricus quercusramuli. Lineage (NCBI taxonomy): Eukaryota > Metazoa > Arthropoda > Insecta > Hymenoptera > Cynipidae > Andricus > Andricus quercusramuli. Next base: position 34,985 of record CAKNXH010058839.1, read on the forward strand.
TTGTACGAAGTAGACAAAAAAATTGGTTTGTCATAAGGTCATTGTGAAACTAATAAGACAAAAACTAATAGATAATTCACAATTAAAAAATTGACTCTCAAATTGTTGAATCGAATGGCACTATTTTATTTTACGTACCACGCATTTTTAAATAATATAAAAATTACCATTTGTCTTACAAAAATGTGTAATGTAATTTTAAAGAATTTTGGATCTAATAAAATGTGATTTGAAAAAAGTGGCGCTAACATGGTTCTGTAAAAAACCCATTAAGTTCAAATTTATTTTGAATGTACGCTGAAAGTAAATGGCGTCCCACGTTATTGCACAGGCGGCAGCACGACGGTGTTGCCAGGACCACGTTACTCACTCCTCTCGCGATTTTTTGTTTTCGAAATGTTTGCAAAGTTTTCAAATAAGTGGAATCTGACTGCAAAGAGTGGATACTCAGTGCAATTAATTGCAGGTTGAAGGGTTTTCGTCACTATCAATATTATTATTTGTGAAATCTGCTTTGTTTTTTTGAAATGGGTAAGTCTTTGTTTAATATTAGTAATGGAGTAAATATTTTAATGAAACTGAAAAAATTTTGTTCAAAACAGATAGGTTAACTAAAATTTATTCTCAGAAAAAATCAACAGCTTATTTGTAATTTGTTCTCTCTGCCCAGGAAAAAAGAACCCATTGAAAAAGCGACTCCGTGAATTGTGTATCTGTCATTTGCAGATTGAGATTTTTAAAACTGAATTGGTTTGCGACTATGTGGATCGGTCAGCTTCTCGAATGGTTTTGTATCTGCAATGTACTACAGTGTCCATTTGAAGCAAAGTCATATTGAATCGGTTTACTTCTTTTTGAATGAGACCGATTTTTTCCAGGTTAGGCTGCCATATTTCACATAATTTTTAAAATTTATAAATTATTGATAGACTGAGAAAAATCATACGCAAGGCTACTAGATTCCTTTTGCTATTTTAGTTCTAGAGAATGTGAAGGCTTTTGTGGCTTATAAGTCTGTCAAAAAAATAATAACGAGTAAAATTCTGTTAAAAACCAATTGGCGGCAATCCGGAATTCAAGTGACAGATACGCTATTCAAACGACTCCGAAACCCATTCAAAGCAAGTGAATGGATTTTTGTTTCCTGGGTGTTCACTGGAAAATCTTTTTAAGCTGAAAATTCAACTGCTTCTGATTAAAAATTAATTTTTTTTGTTGGACCATCAACTAATACATAATTCGTTTAGAATTCATCTTTTTTAGAATAATAATTCAATTACTGAGTTGAAAGTGAACCCTTCTGTTAAAAATTAATATTTTTCAAGATTCATCATTTTAATTAAAAATTTATCTCTGTAGTTGAGAAGTGAGCTATTTTGTTGAAAATTCGTTTTTTCTTTGAAAGGTAATGAATTTTTCTAAATTGAAAATATAATTATTTACGTTGAATATTGGTTAAAATTTCATTTCTTTGGTTGGATATAATAGAAAATTTAACTCTACAATTTTAAGTTGAAAAATTACCATCTTTAGTTGGAAATTCATCTATTCCAGTCAATGGTTCATCATTTTAGTTAAAAATTCATAAGCTTGGTTGAATATTAATGTTGTATGAAAATCCTCATTTTTGGTAATAATTTTTTTGTCTGGAAATTGATCTTTTTCTTTGAAAATTCACCTTTCTCATTAAAATTTCAACTATTCCAGTTAAATATTTACAATTTCAGTTGAAAATTAATCTTTTTGGTTGAAAATACAACTGCTTGTTAAGAAGTTTAACTCTTTTGTTGAAAATTCATCTATTTGCCTTATATTTATCTATGCCGGTTCAAAATTCATCTCTTTGAGTAAAACACTCATCATTTTTATTTTTAAATTCATCATTTTGGCTAAAAGTTTTTTTTTTTTTTTGTATGGAAAATTTGTGTGTGTGTGTGGAAAATTAATTTTTTTAACTGAACATTCTATCTATAACATTCTATTCTATATTAACTGAAAATGAATTTGATTGAAAGTTTGTCTTTTTTAGTTTGAAATTCAATTATTTTCTTTAAAAAAAAAAACGTATTTTTTGGTAGTAAATTATTCTTCATGTTTCAAAATCTATCTCCTTGTTTGAAATATTATCTTCTTGGTTACAAATTTATCTATTCCAGCTAAACATTCATCATTTTAGTTCAAGAAATTTTTTTTTTCTAGAAAATTAATTTTTTAACTGAAAATTTAACTATTCCATTTTTGGTTTAAAACTGACCAAACATTAATTTGAACCAAATATGCACTGAGTTTTAAGTTTAAGAAGATAAAATAAAAATTTGTTTGATTTATTATTCAAGTTCATAGACTTTCGAGACAAATTCAAGAAACGATTAATTATGTTTTTATTATTATTTGATTATTTAAATTATTCAATGGTTCCAATACATTCAAGAATATCTTGTAATATAATTTGCCACATTTTTAAATTGAAAATATCATTTTAATCCCCAAAAAATGAAAAACATATTTGTAATGAACTCGCGAAACTGTATACTCATTCCGAGTCGATTGTTTCAAGAAATGAGAAATATTTGAATGGCTGCGTACTATGAAAAATTATACCTGAAATATCCTATTACACATTGTTGCTATTATTACAGAAAATGTAAATTATTTTTTATAATTTGCAGAATGATCAAGAATTTGAATTGATGTTTGATCCTCAGATATCGGGGAAGTTTATAGGACGTTTTACTGCTCTTTATGTACCTCGTATAATTCTGTATTGTCGAGAAAAAAATCCGAATCTCTTAAAAACTACTGCTTTTATAAAAGATGGTATGATTTCTTCTAAGTATGCTTTAATATGTCATTAATCGTTTGAGGAAGCTAATTATTAATTTCAGATGGAAAACCTGTTACATTCACACTGATATTTCATTAAATTTCAGATAATCTTCAAGCTCTAATGATTCTACCGGAACTATAACTACCTGTCACCAACTTCGCAACTGGTCAGCGAAAAAAGCCAAGAGACGACAACTCATCAAAGAAGTTACGTAAGCGTTCTAAACAGTCAACTTCAAATCCCGGAACAGAAATGGATGAAGAAACTCCTGAACCTATCTTGAACATTCCAAATTTTAACTTAATTCGCATAATGCCGGTATGATTTCTTCATTTAACTATACTATCATCATATTAACCCATAATATACTAATAAAAAGTATGTAATAGAAATTTTGCTTTCCAGGATGGTAGCAACGTGCCTATGGAAGTAGAGGATATCCGAAATCAGTCAAAAACAAGTGTACAGCTGTACATTTTATGGTACAAAGGACAGCGTGTAGACACCTTCTTCCTACAAGGTGATGGCCTCTTAATCGACTTATCAAGAAAAGTGAATCCAATGGCCGGCATTCGACCTTTTGTCTAAACTACACTTTGTTCTCCATGTAGAGTACGCGAAATCTTTATCCTTTTTTTACAATTTCATGGACTGTTATGTATACCAAATGGCCAATCTTGATGCCCAAAATTCCGTCAGGTCTTTGAATATTTCATTAATGCAATTCAAAATCGATGATAATGAAGTTCAAAGCTTGCAAAGCTTTCCACCAAGCATTCATGAACTTATTGTCGGCATAATTTTTAATTGTTGATATTTATATGCGATTCTTTTGTTCATCGCTTTATGTTTAAATAGTTTCATCTAGATAAAAAAAAAACAGTTACGACTTCGCAGTTATTTTTGTCTAACTTTTTTTAAATCGGATGTAATTCGAATTTAATAATTTATTATTGTATTTCAATAAAATTTTTTTCATTCTAAAATCAGTTTTTGAATGCATTTGAAACTACCGTTTAAAATAGTAACTAGCAATACATTTACCAATTCATTTAGTAGTAGCATTACCAAATCCTTTAGTAGATACAGTTACTAATTCATTTAGTCAGTTATTCTTACTCATTGAATTAGTAGATTTTTACTAATTACCAGTAAACGAATCGGCACTATTTGAATTAGTAGAAAACTACTACCAATTAGTAGTTTTCTACTAATTCAGATTTAGAGAGTAGATTGAAGTATTATTTTCCCATAAATACTCCAAAATAATGTATTGTTGCCATAAAGTGGGTTCCACACATTCTTGAAAGAAAAATCTCGTGTGCAGTGAGAAGGCGGCCTGGCGGCGCGGCGTTAGGACCCACTAGGCCTCGATTACACCACTGTTGATGATAAATATTCAGATACCTGCGATTAAGCTTATCAATGAACGCTTTGCTCTTCAAACTCAAGTGAATGAGAATTAGAACTATTTACTGCAGTATTGCTAAAAATAAATTATCATTTAACAGTTAAATACTTGAAATCATTCCGAAATATTTGAAATCTGTGTAAAATCTTTGGGGAATTATGGAAATCTTTGTGCGATCTTTGAAATCTATCGGAAATCTTTGTGAAATAATTGGAGTCTTTTTGAAATTTTTTAAATCTATCCTAATGCTTTGTGAAATCTTTGGAAAATCATTGAAATCTTCTAAATCTATCGAAAGTCTTTACTAAATTTCTTTACCATGAGATTTAGTCGATTTGAAAATTACAAAAAAAAATGTTTTCGAAATTTCGTAAAATCGCATTATTAACATTTATTTTATTTGATGAGTGTTTTTCGTTAATAAGGGGTCAAGAAAATCAGGCGGAAGTCTCAACTCGGAAGATTCCCTACGTTTAATTTCTGGTCCCTTCGCAACCAAGACCAGCTCGGCTGGATAAAATAAATGTTGATGGATTATTACTTTTTTATGTTTATACATCACAACTTTATTGAAAATTAAACTCTGTTTTTCTGTTTATAAAGAAAATATGGAAAACTTGACTGAAGACTATCTGAAATGTGTTTTTTTTAATCTATCATTTTTTGGATATACTAAATTTTTTTATTCCATATTTATACGTAACTTTGAATTAAAAATGTGATCTTCTGATAAATTTTATATTGCTTTCGTTGAAAAATGAAAAGAATCCGAATTTTTATGTGGGTATGCAAAAATGCATATTTTGTTGATTTAAGAAAATTGTTGGTTGCTGAAACGAAAAAATATTTTTGTCGCTATGGATAAACCGCATACTTACCTTTTTTTGTTAAGGTAGGTAACAATGAATTCTAAAAACGTAAGCATGCAGTTTATTTAAACGCAGATGATCACAAAAATCGAAATGCTTTATTGCGCTGTCATTAAAAAAGTTCTATATACAAAAATTTCCATTTTTTAAATTTCCAACAACATTTTCCAGCACTGATCATTCATGTATCTTGCGAATTGCTAGTGCTGAAACTATACATTTTTCTTGGATTTATTTTACATTAAAAACTAAGAAAATTAATCTAATTTAAATAATACATATTCCATATTTATCATATTACTATACATTATTATATATTCATATTATTATTATAATTATTATCATATAATGGAGTCGTTAAATTTAGGGTAAAAAAGGCAGTGTCTAAACGTCCGGACCCAACCCATGTACCCTTCCCCTTTCCAGGTGCGCACGTTTAGACTCGACCGTGTCATAAGCGTACATAAACGTAATTATGGACTGTCCGGACGTTGAGACTCGGACTGAAAAAAGCGACCACGAAGTTTCTTACATTTATGGATTTCAAACGTCTGTAAAGCATTATAAACAAACTAAAAGTCCAATCGAAAACACCTTTGGTCCCCGAAATGTCTCGATGCGACTCTTTTTAAAACCATTTTTCGAACAATCACATCAATTTTGAATAATTTTGAACTTTGCAAAGAATTAAAAAGAGCAAAGTGAATACACCGTCGATAGCAGCAAAAAAATATTTTTCTCGTTTTTTTGAAGGATTTTTCAGCCAAACAAAGAGTTCATTCACGAATTGGCCAAGATGGCCAACGGGTCGGATTGTGATTTGGACGGCTCCGACCAAACTGTAATAGACGGCAGTATCTCGGGTATGAATCTTTTACCATTGTACAAGTGTTGCAAATTAGCGCCTGTGAAATCGGTTGTATGCATTAATTGTGGTGCTACGTATCATAGAAGCTGTGCCGCCCGTGTAAAAACTCTGGTGTGCCTCAATGTAGGTAGGTGTAAGTGCTGTGAAGCTCCTGAGACCTCATCTTCAACCCCTGAGTCTACGAAAGATGGATCTAAAGTATCTTATTTGCGTGAACTTTTAAAAAGACAAGAGGTAATCATCAATGGTAAAGATGTTATGTTTGATTCACTGAAAAAGGAATTAAAAATTATGAAGATGAAAGCCGCAAAGTTTGAGGAAAAGAGGAAGCAAGATGGCGGGACTTGGCCGAGGCCTGTTACTTCATATCGAGACGCAGCCCTTGGCATAAAGCCTAAGAACGAGACACAAACATGTCAGGAAACGACGAAAGCCATTAAAAATAAAGTCAGTCCTAGTGAACTTTCGGCTCGTGTCACATCAGTAAGAAGAATCTCAGGTGGGGTGTCGTAATCACTATTCGGACTTCAACTCCAGGGAGAAGCTTTCTCAGGCTGTTAAAAATGAGCTAGGTGACGAATACATCATTTAGGAGCCACGCAAGATCTACCCTAAAGTGAAAATTTTGAGAATACATGCCAATGAAATTGATGAAAACGATGAGCTCATCCCCAAAATCTGCAACCAAAACCAAATTTCTGATGGTCCTGACATTAAGATGAAAGTTCTCTTCGAAAAAGTTAACAAAAATAATAAGAATTTCTACACAGTAATTCTCGAAGTTGATCCAACCACTCACAACACATTAGTCAAAAAACGAAGAATTTATGTAGGGTGGGGGAGCTGCACGGTACTCGATCATGTGAGCGTTTTGAGATGCATGAAATTTCTCGGATTTGGCCATATGGCTAAACAACGTCACAGCACCTCACACACTTGTCCACAATGTAGCGGTTCCCACCCAGAAGCCGAATGTACGTCATCTATAAGAAAATGTACAAACTGCTTCCATGCGGCCACAATTCTGGAGATCCCTGGCGTAAAATTCGACCACACAGTATTTAGCAAAGACTGTTAATCCTACAAGAAAGCTCTTTCGAGAGCGGTCAGTAGAATAGACTATGCTCGCGAATAGCAATTCGATCTGTTAAGACGTTCTTCCGGCAGCTTACTTGATAAACTTGATTTGAATGCTACCACCAGCCGACAACAAGAGAGACGGTCGGCACCATGTGCACAATGTGACTCACTATGTAACCTTAACATTTATTACCAAAATTTTCGTGGCCTACGAACCAAACTTATCAATCTACAGCATGCTATTGCTCTCTCGGAATTTACATACGATGTTATTATTTTGACAGAAACGTGGCTCAATTCCAATCACTTCAACGCTAACTTGGGTATGAATAATTACACTATCTACAGAAGGGATAGAGATAACCTATCGAGTAACTTTGAACGAGGTGGGGGAGTACTACTCGCGGTACTCTCGAAATTTCGAAGCTTCGAATATCGAGCACCAATCAGAGCACGTCCAGAGGTTTATTTAAATCACTGCATCGCTATAGAATCTGCTCTTGAGTCTTCTAAACCCACGGCTACAATCATCGTTGGCGACTATAACATCTCCAACATTCGCTGGACCAACGACGATCGAGGATTACGTATCCTCTCTAGCAACGGGGCCTTGCCTTCTGTAAGAGAGAGCGCAAATGCGCTTTTTGACACGTGCGGTTTTTATAACCTTTTCCAAAAAAACCCAAGTGCAGAATACTTCAGGTAAGATACTTGATTTGTTTTTTACTTCCTTGTATGCAACTACTGTGCGTCAATCTTCCGATCCTCTCTTGCCCAGCTATGTATACCACCCTCCACTAGATATTGTTCTCCCAAAGCAAATAATCGCGTCAAGCTCTGATACATACTTTTATCTAGATTTCAAAAATGCGAATTACGCAGCAATAACTTTCCTTCTGGGTATAGTAGATTGGGATGCATTGTTTACTCAATTACCTATAGAGGATTGTGTAACTTATTTTTACGCGGTCTTGTACGGCTTAATTAAATTATGTGTACCATGGCGAAAAACTCGTAGCGATAAATATCCTGCATATTTTTCTCGAGACTTAGTTAATATGCTTGGCCAAAAGAGAGCAGCTCATTATCGATTTAAAACTTCAGGAAATCAGACAGACCGCGAAGTTTTCTCTAACTTAAGAGCTAGGTGCAAACTTTTACGTAAGAATTGCCGCATTGGTCATATTAATAATGTAGAGCATAGTATTTCTGGAAACCCGAAACACTTTTGGAAACATGTTAATAATAATAGATCCTGCAGTGACATGCCTAACGTGATGCATCTGGAAGACAAACAAGTCAGAACTGATCAGGAAATCGCCAATTTATTTGCGGATAACTTTTCTTCTGTCTATGAGACGAATACTTTACCCGAATTTAAACAATTAAATAGTTCTATCCTTGATATTAGGGATGTTGAAATCGCATTGTCAGAAGTTTTTGAGAAGGTCAGTGTAATAAACTGTAATAAATGTGCTGGTCCTGATGGCATCCGTCCTCTATTTTATAAAAACTGCTGCTGCGCAATATCTAGGCCAATTTGGTACCTTTTTACTAAATCTTTATCGGTTTCTATCCTTCTCAATGGAAATCTAGTCACGTTGTTCCAATCTACAAAGCAAATGATGAATCGGATGTTAAGAACTATTGACCCATAAATATAATAAACACAATAGCAAAAATCTTTGAGAGTATCTTAACAGATAAACTTTTAATTTGGTGTAAAAATGTTATTGCTGAGGAGCATCATGGGTTTATTTCTGGTAGGTCATCTTGCACTAACCTTACTTTATACACTCGTGTATCGCGGAGGCGTTTGATAGTAATAAGCAAGTTGATGTAATTTACACTGATTTTTCTCGTGCTTTCGACAAAGTTAATCACACGAGGTTGATTCAGAAACTAGAGGCATTTGGAATTTATGGCAATTTACTAAAATGGTTTAAGAGTTATCTGAGCGGTTAGCGGCTTGCTGTGAAGTTCAACGGTGTGTACTTCCGCGAATTTACTGCAACGTCTGGCGTACCTCAAGGATCACACATGGGTCCGCTGTTATTAAATATTTATGTTAATGAGATTATACAAATATGTATCATTGTTATGGCCTTACTTTTTGCTGATTATTTTAAAATTTACACCATCATTACATCCCTTGAGGACGCTGTTGCAGTTCAAGAAGATATTACCGCCTTGCATATATGTGGTGCCTGGAAAATGGAATGACTTCAAAAATTTCTAAGTGTAAAATGCTGCGATTTTCGCGAAAAATATATTCTGTCGAATTCCAATACTCGATAGACGGGTCTGTCCTCGAAATTGTTCATGTAATGCGTGACCTTGGAATTTTTGTAGATGATAAACTCTCTTTCTTCCAACATATTGAGTATTCCCTTACGAAAAGATATGACAGGAAAAAAATGACAGGTGTGTCATTGTTTTCCTGACATTTTTTTTCTGTCATTTTTTCGCGACCACAAGAAAATGACAGAAAAACGACAGGCAAAATGACAGGAAAACGACAGGCAAAACGACAGCCGGAAATGATTGGCCCTAATTGGCAATAATTTATAATACTATTGTGTAAGATTATAAATTATCGACGACTTGCAGACTTATTCGTGAATCATTTGAAATTTCCCAAAAAGCTTAAAAAATCATTAGCAAAAGAAAACTATTATGGGAATTTTCATGATGAAACACCTTTTTGTAGCCTGTGTCTAAGTCCGAATTATCTTCCAACACATCAATTGTGGACTGTGTTCGATTTGCCATTTTAAAGCCATCTTATCCTTACAA
>CAKNXH010058839.1:54043-67421 GCA_932178445.1 Andricus quercusramuli
TTCCATCACCCTGTTCTATATTAGTTACATCACAGAATTCTAGAACTTTTACAGATCCTTACAGTAACAGCGTTACAGAACAGTGTGACCCTTATGTTCTGTAATTGTTATGGCACACGATTGTAACAATGTTATGTATAAATGTTCCCTTCTTGTTATGTAACATTTACAGAACGTGTCCGCTGGGATAACTCTAGCACAGAAACGAATAACTGATTTATAAGTTGTTGAAGAATTCGTTGACTGTCTTCTAGATATCTATATATTCACAATGTACAGTCGCATTGGATGCTTGTATTAACACGTAATGACGCTCAGGTGAAGTGCTGTATGTATAAGTCTGAATGGAGTCGCGGTCACCGGCAATGAACAAATGAGCGCGGATTTAAATTTGGCTCTTCACTGAGATTTGTGCAAAATATTTAATGTGTCAAGTTAGCCATGGGGTCTAGTTGTTAGGGATAAGTTGCGTTCGATAGGCATTAGGTAGTTCGAATCCCGCCAAATTTGTTTCGATTTTTCATAGGTTCGTGTGTATCTGTCAAAATAAATATAACTTAAGCGTGAGTCTATATGAATAACAATATAGTAAATATAACCGCGAAATATATATTTTTCAACTTGGCTATACTGTTTTCTAAAAACTCGTTAGGAGTCATCGAAAGTTTCATTGACTGGCTTCGAAGCATTAGTGTATCAGTGTTTCTAGAACTCTATTTCTCTGGTCTTCACATTTTCATTGAAATTATTTTGTACTTTCGACAACTCTTCCTACTTTTTAAACATGTATCAATCAAGGTTTGTAAGACGATTCTTTCAATTCATGACATACATTTACCCCTATCCTAGAGTGGTTGACTCAGTCATTCAAAATTTCAACAACTAATTTTTTCCGTGTATATACCTATCTACCTTATACCCATATACCGACCTACCTTATACTTATATACCTAATTACTATTTTCCAACCGAGCAAGTCACACCAAGTACACCGAAAGGGAAATGGCTTAATGGTATAATAATAATAATAATAATAATAATAATAATAATAATAATTGAAATCCTAGTGAAATCTGTGTGAATTCTTTTGAAATCTTTGCGGAATATTTATAATATTTCTAAAATATTTGATAATATTTGTGAAATGATTGAAATCTTCGTGAATGTATTGAATTCTTTGTTAAATCTTTTAAATCTATCCGAAATCTTTGTGCAATCTTTATAATCTATTGGAAATCTTTGTGAATTGAAGTATACCCGAGTCGAAATTTAGGCCCTAATTTAAACCTATAACTCCCCTAGTAGCAACGTCTGCCTTGTATGACAGAGGCCAGAGTCTGGCTCAGCATCTGCTCCCCCTAGTCGACCAGACTGGCGGGAGAAAAGATCAGACCAGACAAAAACAGAATCTGGTGAATGAAGGAACCAGATTCTGGTATTTAGTTTAAACACTAGTAATTAATGTAGAATATAAAATTAAATTGAAAATCTAGCAATCGGAAATTTGAACGATTCACAAGTATGACCAAACATGCAAGCATGCAAGCTTATACGACAACAGGTTATGTTTTCAATCTTTCAGTGTGTCTCCTGGAATATTGTGACGTCTCCGCAGTATATTCTCCCAGAAAGGGCTGAAATATAGTGTAAAACTATTACAGAAACCTATTTAGTACCATTTTACGTTATTTTAATTTTGTCTGGTGTATATCATGAGCAGTCTGGGTCAGGATCTGCTATACCAGACTCTGGTGCCAGAACAGCACGCCAAAGCGGAACCAGCCGGGCGCCAGGCTGCAAACAGATTCTTCTTTTTCTGGCGCCCAGCTTGCGCCAGTCTGCAGTTATCTTGCTACTAGGGTCCTACCTTAGTAGGCGCTGGAGCAGTAAAGTAGGTTCAAAATAAGCAGCGATTTCAATTCAATTTAGACCCTACTTTGACGCTAAAAACGTCCGAAATCGGCCGTTTTTCCACGTTTAGCGTCAAAGTAGGGTCTAAATTAGAACCTACATTGGTGCTCCAGGCCCTACCCTACATTGACGCTCCAGACCCTGCCTTGATGCTCCAGCCCCTACACTGGCAATAATAATAATAAAAATAATAATGGCGTAATTTCGGTAATGGTTATAAATTTGTATTATGGGTTCCCTTCTCTGCAGAAATACTTTCACTATCAACTGCACCTTAGGAACTTAATATTGAAACAAAACTCATGAAGTATACAATTCTTTGTCGTGTTTTTTATCATATAATTTGAGAACTTATTTGTCACTAGTCCGTTTGTGACTAGTCCGATCATTTTATATTTAATTTTTTTTTCCGTAACCTCCAAATTTGGTTGTCTTTCGCAAGTCGAAAATCTGATTTTATTCTTTTCTGACTGCTTGGGACGATAGCATTCGATAACTTAAGGCTCAAATGGAAACTTTAGTTTCGGTTTTGCAAGAAAATTAACATTTTTAGAAAGAATCCTTTTCTTTTTGCTTACAGATACTTTATTAGCGCTAATATCGAAAAACTTTCCGATTCACATAGTCGCAAACTAATTCAGTTTAAAAAATCTTAATCTGCAAATGACAGATACGCAATGCACGCAGTCGCCTTTTAAATGGGTTCTTGTTTCCTGGGTGTAGCTTCTAAATATTCAAAGTAGCAGGGCCTGTAGGTTTAAACGGAGTTAAAGGAGGAACTAATGTTTCATTCTCTAGGAGTAAAAACCTCAAAGTAGGGGCTATAGGTTTTAATAGCGTCAAAGCAGGTTCTAATGAGGAGCTGTAGGTTCAAAGTAGGGTCTAAATTGCGACTCGGATATCTATCCGAAATCTTTGTGAAATTTTTCTGAAATCTATGGAAATCTGTGCGAAACATTCAATATCTTTTTAAAATATTTGGTAATATTTGAGAAATTCATCAAATCTTTGGAAAATCATTGAAGTGTTCGTGAAATTTTATTAATCTACCCGAAGTCTGTGCTAAATATTTGAAATCATTGCGAAACATCTGAAATCTGTGTAAAATCTTTGGGGAATTATTGAAATATTTGTGCGATCATTAAAATCAATCGTAAATCTTTGTGAAATAATTGAAGTCTTTTTGAAATCTTTTAAATCTATCCGAATGCTTTGTGAAATCTTTGGAAAATCATTGAAATCTTCTAAATCTATCGAAAGTCTTTGCTAAACCTTCAAAATTTTTGCGAAATCTTTGGGAAATTATTAAAATCTTTGTGCAATCTTTGAAATCTATCTGAAATTATTTTTATATTGTTATATTAGCCCTTTATTGTTTATTTATATATTTATTATTTTTCTAAAAAATATTTACATAGTATATTATTATTATACTATGTACAAATGGTGTCATTTAATATTATAAGTCAATGCCCCTGCCCCCACCTGGAAAAAAAAGTATCCGCCGCTTCTGCCTGGCCACTCAGTCACACCAGACGAGACTGCCATGACATTTTTCTACACAGGCTACATTTACTCAAAAGTCATTTCACTCATAAAATTATTGAAAGGTTATATCTTTACGTCGTCGATCATTGTTTTTTGCTAATAATTTAAATTTAATAATATGTCTAAAATTAAACCATTTCGAATTTATGTGTAAAATTTAAATCCTTTCATGTTAATATAAAATTAATTATAATACAAATTGAATGATTTTTGAAATACTTGGAGTATTTGAAATGCAAGAAATTATACAAAAAAATGAAATAAATAATAGGCAAATAATAGTTTTGGAATCTATATATTTGACGTTTTACTTACTATTTTTTATTAATTTTCTATTTCAGTCAATAATTTTTCATTTTTTCATTACTTCTGATATTGGTTTCAGTAAAAATAATTAAACGGCTAGAATCTTTTACCATTTCTGTTTCAAATTGGAATCATATAATATTAAACAATTCTGAATTAAAGCAAGTTATAATGAAACATTGAAAATGGTTTCGTTTCATTTTTAAATCTTTCAAAATTATATCGTTTGAAAATAATTATATTTTATAGTTTAATTTACACAAATTTCAAAATTGTTTAAAAAGTGTAATGGTTCCTGGAGGCTTTTAAAACTTTTAAAATTTTTCAATTTTTGAAATTCAGTCTATAGGTGCAAAAATGCTATAAAAAATATTTTTGTGTAATTTTTGAAGTAACAAGTAAGCATACAAATTTTCAACAAAATACGTCATTTCTCAACTAAAACAGATTAATCTTCAACCAAATAGTTGAATTTTCAACCAAGAGGATTATTTTTCTAACAAAAAATATGGATTTTCAACCATATAGTTGAATTTTCAACCAAACAATTTACATTCTTAACCAAAATAGATCAAATTTCTACAAAAAGAGAATCATTTTCAAACCAAAAAGGCGAATTTTCCACAAACAAGTTGAATTTTCAACCAAAGAAAAGTTTTTCAGTCAAAAAGGAAAAAAATTTCAATCAAATTGTAGAATTTTCAAGCCAAAAAGACTGAATGAACTTTCAACCAACAATAGTTAAAATTTTCTTATTGGGTTCTGATAATTCAGTTCGCGTTTAAATAAAAAGCAAAAAAGGGGAACGTCTTTGAAGCCTGCGCCTGTGCTGAATTGTACTAAAATTGTAACTAAATACTTATTGTTATTAACCGATTTAATGTTCTCACACTAATTTCATTAAGCTTCTACGTTTATTTAATTTACCAATTTTATTTTTTATATGGAATGTCGTTCCCTAAGTTTATAAAATCTTGACAAGATTTTAAGAGGGAGGGAAGGGACAGCAAATTTCACGGTATCTTACTTGGGGGGAGAGGTGGGGGGGGGGATTTCAGAAAAACACCTTACGCGAATTGTGGATGAACCCTCATTTACTTGTTTATTCATTTATTATTATTTTGTGAATTTATGATTATTTGTGGATCTCGGGACAGTAAGGGTACGTAGGTTCGCGTTTGCAGATTATAAGGTTGTTATGGCAGAGTCAATTGAAGATTTGAAAAGAATGTTGAGCAAACTTAATATAAGCATGAAAAACATGGGCAGCCGAAAAACGGGAAAGAGAGGGGAATAAAAAAAAGTCTGAATATTCTCTAGGGAATATATTTCTGGTACATGAAAAATCAGAGTGGGCACGAGCGGTCGGAAGCAAAAAAAAGGACCACCCCTGCTTTTTGACACTTGCTTTCCAACAAAGAAAAATGTCTAAAAATATCGCAATTTCCACCAGAAATAAAACAATCACATCCTTCCGGGAGATTGTAAATAATTACAGATCCTATCCGTTATAGTTTGGAGTTTGAATCGCTTTAATACCTTCATTGGAACTGAACATAGTGGTCGTGCATAAATTACGTAACACTTTTGGGGGGGAGGGGGGGTCTAGCTTAGTATTATATAGTGGTGAAAAACTACAGGAAAAGTCGGAAAAAGCGTTACATAGGGGGGTGGGGGGTCAAAATGGTCGGAAAAAATGGGTTACGTAATTTATGCACGACCCCATAGTATAGTTGTACATTATTGTAATTTTAAGCAACAATTTTTATTATTCCTCAAATTTGTCAACTGCAATTTGTTCACAAATGTTTTCCTCATATTCATGAATTACATATTTCAAATTTTTCCCGTTACCTCTTGTATAAGAATATAATGATCTAAACTTGACTCTTCATAAATGTGCCCAAAATTCCTTACTTTCTTTTTACATTTTTCAGTCTGCAAAGCACAAAAAATTTTTTACATCAACGTCTTCAAGCTCATTTACGTGGAACACTTTCAGCTTTCAAATTACTATTTACTTATTACTCTAGCTTTTTTTTTGCTGAATTGTTAAGCTTCAAAGGCAGATGCCTATAATTTTTGGGCCGATAGTAGATGTTCTCGCGACTAGATTTCCCGCGACTAGATGTCCTGCTCCGGATAAGTTGAGTCATGAGGGATGGGGAGTCCGCGGCATAGGATGGTGCCAATTAAGAGATATGTGGTGATCCGTGGGATAGGCCATTGGGCAGTAACGAGGTGGTCCACCTTTCCCTCTGTACCTCCCTCTCCACCTCCCTTTCACACCACACTCGAACTCCAACACCCTTCTTCTCTCTCCCCCTTCACTGAGAAAAATGGATTATACCCGGTAATAAAAAATATGTTACCAGATGTAATCTTGGACTATTATTAACTATGGGACAGCAATCCAGATTATTATAACTAAAATCCATAGATATTAAGAAATAGATATTACAGGATAATATCTTGGATCTTTAAACTTTATAATCGGAGATAATAAAATCTATAATCCAAGATCTACAAATCTAATATCCATATTATAATTCTGGTCCATTAGATAACCTCAAATATATATAATGATTTTTGCAAACGTATTTATAAACCTATATAAAATTTTGATAGACGAGCTCGGAAGTAGAACTGGAAACAAATCTCAATTTTTTAAACACACAATAAGCAGGAAAGTGGCTATCGTAAGACTACAAAAACGAAAGTAAAGGAGAGGCTAAGTTTCTCTACTTGTACAAGTGGCAGTGATGTGTAATGAAAAGAAATATAAACTTACCCATTTTCAAAATCTCAATCACCTGTGATTTAGCACTAATAATAATTGTATAACTTTATTATTACTCGTTTCACTGCGAACGGATGCATATGACACGCGCCACGATGCGACGCGACGTACCATCTGAGACTACAGACGCCTGGATATTTAAAAATCTGAGATATTACAATTTATTGCCCGAAAATTATAAGAATTTAACATCTAGATATTATATTTGGTAACATCTTCATATATTAGAAAAATATTATAGATTATACGCGCTAATATACTTTTCTGTACGGTGTATTATTCTTTAATTCTATTATCCAGTTCGTATAATCCATTTTTCCTCAATTCCCAAACCACTTCCCCTTTCCACCGTAACAATTTTTTTTCAACAAATTTGGTATGTGTCTTCTATGCATGTTAGTGATTGACTATGCACCATGTACAAGGGGCATCGCTGGAATAGCTTTTTTTAATAGGCGAACGGAGATTCGGACGGACACCGACACAAACTTACAAGGATTTTCTATGAAATACTAAAAATGCAAGTCATTTCTTATTATGACTTATTTATTCACATTAAAAAAATAGAACATCTCTTTTTCATTGGTGACTGACGTTATGTACCGTAGGGAGAGCAATGGCCGACGAGTAATTATACGAAAGGAAAGTTATTTGCTAGTCTAGTGCTATAACAAGTTAGGAATCTAAGCAAAGTTGCTTGGCAATGAAACATATACAGCAGTATGCTGGTAGACCCATATTTGTTTTACCTTATCTGCAAAAATTATAATATAAAGAAAAAACTTGTCGTGAACGTTCCTTTAAAAAAATCAGAAAATAAATCTGATATGAGTATCAATGCTATCAATTTTTGTAATGAATGAATTTGTCTATACAAAGATTTTTTTTATTTTCTTCAAGATTTCTGATTTCTTGTAACATTTAGTTTCTTTTTCATCATAATCTTAATTTTGGTGTATTTTATACATTCATAAATAGAAATTGATTTCCGTTGTGATAAAAAATATTTCTTCACCGTTTTATATGCATTTGAAAATGTACTACTAATGTACAAAGATAAACGTAATTTTACCATCAAATTGCTATAAATCTTTCAGAATCCGCTCATAACAATTTTACAAAACAATCCAAATTGGCGTTTTTTGGAAAAAATAAATTATATTATGTAGGATAGTTTTATTAAGTTACAATCGTCATTATAAACAGATTATGGAGAAAACTTAACCCGAGACTAAATCATTATATAACACCCTATTTGAGAGATATAACTGCAAATTTTACATTCATTGAAATATAAATTTTTTGAAACCCGTACTTACAGTATTTCAGAAAACTGTTTTTTATGTTTAATTTAAAACAAAAACGTTTTTATTCAAGAACTACGCATGATTTTTTTTCTCAAAAATAGTCAAAAATATCTAACCATGCAAGAGAGTTTTGGTGGAAAGTTTCAAAATATAAAAACTTTTTTCCTTTTTATGTTTCTTTATAAGTGACTTAATTTTCGAGAATAAATAATTTTTCGTTTTTTCAAAATTTTATGTTTGTTTGCATAATTCTTAATAAATCATTCCAATTTAAAAACTTCAAATTAATTTAAAATGAAATCGAGATATATCACACAACCTCACAGGTTGTGCGAATTGATAAGTTTATGTATCGAGATGGGAGAAGTCCCAAACGATTGGAGAAAAGCGATTATCGTACCAATAAACAAAAGAAAGGGAGATAGGAGCAACTGCAGTAATTACAGAGGTATCAGCTTACTAAGTACCGTAAGTAAAATACACTCAAAAATACTTATTCGTAGGGTATAATGAAAATTACAGAAGAAAAAGTATGGGAAGTCCAAAGTGGATTTATGCCAGGAAGATCATGTACAGATCAGATATTTGACACGCCGGGAGCTAAAACGTCCCATAGTTTTGCTACGAGCAAAAATGTCAAAAAAAAGATTCCACGCGTAAAAATGTTAAAAAAAAACTCACGGGCAAAAATCTCACAAAGTTTTTCAACGCGCCAAATTGATCTTTTACAATTTTACAAATAAATTCACGGGTTGATCCGTCACGGCACAACTTTGGATCGTCACAATTTTCGTATTATTACTTTGAGTTCTTTCCAATTTGATTTTAATAATTTCCAAAAAAATTCTCAGCAAATCGAGTAAAACTACACTTTGTATAATAAGAAATGCCTAAAATCTTAGGTTGGAAATTCCTTTTAAAAAATTTACTACCTGAAAATTACCCTTTTTTATTTTTGGTGGAAAATTTATCTTTTTAGTTTCAAATTTACGTAATCGGTTAAAAATTAATTTTTTTTAGTTGAAAATTCACTTCAACTATTCAATTTTTCGTGGACAATTTACCTTTTTTGATAGAAATGTAATCTTTTTCATTAGAAAATTAAATTTTTAGTAAAAAATTTAACTATTCTATTTTTTGTTAAGAATTTATTTCTCCCATTAAAAAAAAACTATTTAGTTGAAAATTCGTTTTTTGTAGATAGAAAATTCATCTATTGGATTGAAAAATCCACCATTTTCTCAAAATTTCATTTTTTGTTGTTGTTGGAAATACATCATTGTGAATCAAAATTAATTTCTTCAATTAAGAATTCGTTTCATGGTCTCGGGTTTGTAATTTTGTTAATAAAAAAAAAAAAAAAGTATGTCAGTATGCCCATGATCTCGGGCAAGTACACATGGCGATGGCCCAAAAACGAAAAATAGTTTTTCATTAACAAAATTACAAACACGAGACCATGGGCAAGAAACTCAAAAGTTTTCATAATAACTTCAATTTTAAAAAACTTTTTAACCATTTAAAAAATATTATCAAAAATTGATTCGGATACTCCGACTTAAATACGAAACTAATACGAAATGTTATACTCTATTTAATCTCAGGTAAGATTACATCTTGAAAATGTTTGTACATTACTATGTTATAATTTACTTATAAAATATTAATTTACCTACAGCCTGTTAACTGATGAGGTCCGGCGTCGACGGACGAAACTGTATTTATTATTTTTAACATCGATTTTTAATAAACGGGCCAGTAGACAAAAACAATTTTACCATCCTACCAATTATTTCTCATCTGGCCAAAACCTCAACATCAATACAAATGTTGTAATTTTGGTTGAAATTTGATTTTTTTATATGGAAATTCATGTACTTTGTTGAAAATGAGTCTTTTTTGGTAAAAAATTAATCTTTTGAGTTAAAAATTCAAATAGCTATGCGGTTAAAAATTCATATTTTTGGTTGAAGATACATCATTTCAGTCAAAAATTCATTTCTTTGGTCGGGAATTTATCTTTTTGACTTGAAAACACAGCTGAAATGTGTTTTAAATATATTTAGAAACAACATTTATTTTTCATTAACATTATTAATCTTCTAGAATCTAGGTGTATAGTTGGTTTCATACCTAGAAGAATTTAGAAATTGGGATACTGTAGCTACCCTGAATAAGGCACTGTTCAATGAGAATATTATGTTTTCTATTGCTTTGACTTCTTTTATCATTTAAATTTAGCACCCTTTCCAATTTTAAGCGATACATTCTCCCGCGAAATTTAAACAATGTAATTATTATTAATAAAGATAGAAAGTACGGTCTTTTCTATCCTAATTCAAAATGCTCATAAATGTTTATGAAATTCTCAAAGCACATACAGTTCGAGCATATTCTGGAGCATATTTTCATGCTCTTGAGAATTTCTCCGAGCTCTTAAACTCTTTGGAACACTACGGATACCAGAAATCAATACCCAAATCTGGAATACTAGAAAACGTTGGGTCTCTCGAAAAAGCTCAAGTACTTGTGAAATTGAGTTACTGGGGAAACTAAAAATGCCTTAACTTCTCAAGATCAATTATTGAAAATTATCGAAAATTGAAAAAATTTGGTTTTATTCAATTTAAAGATTGGAACATTCATGAGAAATGAGAACCGATAACTTTAAATGACTCAATAATTTCCGGTGACCCGATTTTTTCGGGTACTTGAAACTTTTGGGTTTCCCTCACAGAAGAAACAAAGTGTAAACTTTACCCGGATTTCAGGGTAAATATTACCTGCAACAAAAATTACCCCATGTGGGTGAACTTTCTCTGACATCTCGGTATTTTTCTGATTTTACCCACGCTTGTAAGGAACTTTTGACATCTCTAACGATTCGGCAAGTCAGCCTTTATAAAGCCGCACTTATCCGATTTGCCTGTTACATCAACCATCAGCTAACTTCACTTCAGCCATCAAAGCTAGTGGCTTCCAATTTTCAAGACGGTGGTGACAACTTTTATGAGAACAAAAGACTGTTTCTGCCCATCGAGGGTAATATTTGTGTTTTACCAATACGAACAGGTAAAAATACGAAGTTACCTGCAACACTATTTACCCTAAGTTTTTTCTGTGCTGATATGCCCGAAGAAAACCCCCACCCGCTTCAAAACCGAAAAGTCTTGAACCCGCTCACCCTTAATCCTTATATAATAATCATCGCTTTATACTCTTCAACGGCGATACCACGCTGAAAACACCAGTTCCCGTTAGATCACTGAAGTTAAGCAGCGTTGGGCGCGGTTAGTACTTGGATGGGTGACCGTTCGGGGAATACTGCGTGTTGTTGACCCGTCGTGGGTGTGGTGGACCCACACGGTAGTATTTATCCACCTAGAAACACTACCCGAATCGGGTAGTGAGGCAATGAACTTTCGAGTTCGAAATGCTAATCAATTTTTTATTTTTTTTTTATACTCTTCATTTTTGTTGCATAAGATACTAAAAATACATTAAAAAGATTAAATATTTGTTGGCAGAACTAAAATTTTAAAAAAAATGGAAACCATTACAATTACCAACATTTTCTTATAGCTTACCCAGATAACAATCGTGCGAGGCACTTTACCCGCACCGCATGCGAGGCACGCGGTGCTTGTAGGATGTGTTGCATATGCGTCGCATTTTGCGAGACACGTATGTGCGAGGCTTATGCGTCGCACAATGCGTGAGGCACGTGTGTGCGTGGCACATGCCTCGCATTTTGTGATAGGCATCTATTTATACATATAATGTTATCATAAGCCCATTTTTTGATAATAATAATCTAAACTATTATTATTGTAGAAATAATTAGTGTAAATAATTTTCTACAGAAAAAAATGAGAAACATCTGAAATATAAATTTAAATGTTACAAGTATTTTTAATTTAATGATGTTGACAGACTAATTCAAAAATCAAATTTTGACAAATTGAAAATTTTAAAATAATGTTTTGAAAATACTTTCATAATTTTTCAAATGTTTTAAAATTTATTTGACCATTGTTACATTAAAGGAAGTTTTTAATGTTCCCGCGTGATTACGTGGTTTGAATAAACTTCAACCTGGCGTTTTTTCTGTGTTATGTATATGTTACCGGCAAAGTCCGAAGTGCCGGCACACCGCAGTCTGCCTAGGCCCTCCGCGAATTGCCTGAGTAGTGTCAGGCAAAGTCCGAAGTAGCACTTTCACTTCGGACTCTGCCTAGGCAAATCGCGAAGTGTCCGACAGGCGCAGGCAAAGTCCGGAGTAAGAATAAAATCTTAGGGGTTTACTTTTTCCGCTGCACAGTGCGCTGGCTCGGGAATTTACAATTCAAAATAGTCTACGGGTCGCAATTGTGAATGGATTTAAACGTTTTTTTTTTAGAAATGATCAGCAGTAAATTTGTAAGAAAACTTATAGAGTATATTTATCAATTTTTGTTTCAGTATAATTATTTATTCAACGCAAGTTTTTTCTCTAAATAAAATAAAAAATAATATCAATATGTATCATATTTAACTTAGATGTACGTAGAAAATATAAATAATTCATTTTTAATATTTTTATTGTTCTTTAGTATAAATAATTTCCGAATTCAAGCCTTTTCAGGAAAAACCGATTATTCAAAGCGCATTTACGGACTATATATTCACTACAAGTCACCAGTCGATTATTTGTAATAATTAGATTATTAATAACAATAATATAATAATACAATAATAATACAACATAATGCAATAATTATTAATATAATTAAATTAATAATGAATTATTAAAAATTAATTATTTTATTATTATTAATACTATTATTAATAAAATAATATAATAATTATTCAAAAAAATAAAAAAATCCAAGATTAACCAAGAATGCCTTCGACATATTGGGCTGTAATCATCTTGAGCCTGGGACATTAATTGTCAACAATAATAATAATAAAAATAATATGATATAATAATATAATAACTTTGATTGAACATCTGGGTTTTAAATGGTTTATAACAACAATGATTTTAATTATTGAGAGCTTTTACAGACTACAAATTCCATACAAGTCACGAGTCTATTATTTGTAATAATTAGGTTGTCAATAACAATAATTGTTTATTATTGATTTATTTGACGGAAAATGATTCAGTATACGTGTAAAATGTTTTCTATGATAAAAGATATACTATAATTTTTTCTTAACTTTTCAGTAAATAGAGCCAGTAATAGGTGCTTCGTTTAACAAATTTGTTATTAACATTTAAAATGTTCAATTTGGCTATTTCAAAGACAGATTTTTTATTTTTCACTAAACCATAGTATCATTGTTTAAAAAGTATTTGAATATTTATATAATTGAACATTTCAATTGTTGATAACAAGTTTGTTTAACAAAACACCCACTTCGTGCTTTTTCTCACTGAGTTTTTTTCTAGACAATACTTAGCAAAAGTATATATGCAAATAAAGAGTAAAAATTTATATATTCAGTGAATTAGAGAATA